>CAUYQG010131612.1:0-59080 GCA_963574415.1 Tarsius wallacei
AACACAAACTCCAGGGGAACAGGACAAGTGCTGAGTCTCACGCGCCCCACCCCCACCCTTATTCAGCCATGGGACAAAGGGTGTGGCCAGAAAAGGACAAGGAAGACCTCCAAAGAGATCAGTGATGAGTCCAGGGCTGACCCAATCCCCTCCTCCGCAGCAATCCTCTGAACATCAGACCCACACAGCTGGGGCACGACTGAGAGGGACAAACCCAGGTGGAGCCTGGACATCAGCTGCAATAGGAGGACTCTAATCCAGGATAAGCCTATCTGGAGAAGCCCCCACCAGTACCGGGAAGAGAAATCCTGTACCCCCCCACTGGAGGGGATCCCCCTGACCACACTAGAGTGGGAGGGGAGGACTGAAGCCCCACCCACTCCTATTGCCCCCTGCTCCTTCCCTGGGCTGGACACTAGGGAGATTGTGAATGAGGCTGAAGCTCTGAAGGAGACGGCAGAGGGACAGCTGAGAGGAACATCTAAAGAATCTGCCACAAGACGGCAGGTTTTTTGTTTGTTTGTTTTTTGATTTTTTAATACTTTTCCTTTGTGCATGAATGTGTATGTGAGGATTCAATCTGTATTCCTACACCCCCCTTTTTTCTTCTTTTTTCCTCTCTTCTTTTGTTTTTTGTTTTCTGTTTGTGTGTACAAGGATTGAGGGTTCATCATTCAGTTTTTTGTGTTTTGTTTTTTCTTTTTTTTAGTTTAATGTGTGTTCAATTTGAATTCCTTTCTTTTCTTTTCTTTTCTTTTTCTCTTTTCCTTCTCCTTCCATTTTTGGGTGTGTGTGTGTGTGTGTGTGTGTGTGTGTGTGTGTGTGTTTGGTTTTCCTGTTTTTTCTTGTCATCTGTTTTGTTTTGCTTTGTCGTTATCCCAGTTTGTTTTAGTGTGTGTATGTGTGTGTGTGTGTGTCTGTGTGTATGAATTTGATTGTTTTTTGCTTTGGTTTCTGCTCTTGCTGTTCTGTGTTTTTTGATGTTGTGTTTTGTTTTGTTTTTTTGTTCGTCTTATTTTATTTTACTTTTATCTATTCTCCTCATTGCCATTACTGTATCTTGGACTCACTGGGTACACACACATACCCACTACATCATCATATAGAGTGGTGGTGGGGAGTGGGTCTCAGAGAACCCATACCACAATCAGTGAACATTGTGATTTGCAAGTAGTTTCTGAATCCCAGCTCCCCATCCTTCACCTTATTTGACTATCAAAACTACAAGAGACAGCAAAGCTTCCCATCCACAACTGTGTTTCAAAATAAAACAAATTCAGAGCCCTGACCAGGGAAGAATAGAGGCCTGAACAAACAACAGAAATGAAAGCATCTCCCACTGCCACCGAATAACAGAACTAAAGAAAAAAGAAAGGCAGCTGTCACAAATGAGGAAAAGTCAATGGAACAACAAAGGTAATTCCCAGTGTTACACGGAGAAAACATCTGAAAAATCAGACCTCAGAGCCCAAACAATGGAAGTCACCAATGACTGGCCCCAGAACACAACAGGGATTAGAGAATGGATGGAAAGAGTGAATAAGACTAAAGAAAGACAAGATACAACACTGAAAGAACTCATAAGAGAGATTTTGGCCATAAAAGTTTCATCCAGAAAATAAATAACAAGATGACAAGCATGGAAAGCAGAATTAATCAAGCAGAAGAAAGAATCTCTTCTTAAGCAGACCAAAACATGGAATTAACTTGATCTGTAAAAAACATAGAAGGAAAACTCAAAAAGAAAGAATAAAGCCTCCACAAGATGTGCAATTATATCAAGGGGCCAAACCTATGCCTGACTGGTATCCTAGAAGAAGAAAGGGAAATGAAGAACACCTTGGAGCAAGTATTCCAGAGGTTATCCAAGAAAACTTTCCCCATCTCACCAGAGATGTGACCATTCAAACACAAGAGATACAGAGAATCCCCACAAGACATCAAATGAGAAGACCAAACCCTAGACACATAGTAATTTGCCTACACAAAGTAAGCACAAAAGAAAAAATCCTAAAGGCAGCAAGTGAGAAAGGTCAAACTACCTACTGGGAAAACCAATCAGAATAGTAGCAGAGCTATCAGCAGAAACACTACAAGCTCGAAGGGACTGGAGTCCAATATTCAAAGTCCTCAAAGATAAACAATTTCAACCAAGAATTTCCTACCCAGTCAAGCTCAGTTTCATCAGCAATGGAGAATTAAAATCCTTCCCAGACATCCAATCCCTAAAAGATTATGTAGTTCTACAGGAGATGCTTAAAAAGGTATTAAGGCCAGGCTCAGTGGCTCAGCCTGTAATCCCGCACTTTGGGAGGCTGAGATGAGTGGATTGCCTGAGCCCACGGGTTCGAGACCCGCCTGGGCAATTTGGCGAGACCTCATCTCTACAATAAATCAAAAAATCAGCCAGGTGTGGTAGCGCATGCCTGTAATTCTGGCTACTCGGAAGGCTAAGGCGGAAGGATCGCCGGAGCCCAGTATCGAGGCTGCAGTGGCCGGGAGCGGCCACGGCACTCCAGTCTGGGCGACAGAGTGAGACTCTAACTCAAAAAAAAAAGGTATTAAGCACAGAAGAAAGAAAAAAGAGAATGACTATGCACTTCCCAAGAGAACATCAGAACACAGAATCAACAGAGAATACATTGCAACTAAAAATGCAAATACACACATATATCAACCCAAAAGCTAAAAGAAAACAAAGAAAAAACTATATGAACCTCATGACAGGACTAAATAATCACATTTCAATAATCAACCTGAATGTGAATAGACTAAATGCACCACTGAAAAGACACAGAATGGCAAACTGGATTTAAAAAATCATGACCCAATAATGTGCTGCATTCAGGAAACTCATCTCACCACAAGGGATGCACACAGACTCAAAGTTAGAGGATGGAAAATGAATTTCCAGGTGAATGGATCACAAAGGAAGGCAGGAGTCATGATCTTAATATCAGACAAAACAACCTTTAAGCTATGAAAAATTTAAAAAGATATGGAAGGCCACTACATAATGATAAAAGGTTCAATCCATCAACAAGAAATATCCATTCTAAACATATATGCACCCAACACAGGAGCACCAGCATTTCTAAACCAACTACTAAGTAAACTAAAAAAATATATTGCCGGGCTCGGTGGCTCAGCCTGTAATCCCACGCCTTGGGAGGCTGAGGTGAGTGGATCGCCTGAGCCTGCGGGTTCGAGACCTGCCTGGGCAACTTGGTGAGACCTCATCTCTACAAAAAATCAAAAAAAAATTAGCTGGGCGTGGTAGTGCATGCCTGTATTTCCAGCTACTTGGAAGGCTGAAGCGGAAGGATCGCCGGAGCCCAGCAGATCGAAGCTGCGGTGGCCAGGAGCGGCCACTGCACTCCAGTCTGGGTGACAGAGTGAGACTCCAACTCAAAATATATATATTTTTTTATATATATACATATACATATATGTATATATATAAACTCTAACACTATTATATCTGTGGACTTAAACACCCCACTAACAACTCTAGATCGATCATCAAGGCAAAAAATCAACAAAGAGATTCGGAACCTCAACTTGATGCTTGACCAAATGGACTTAATAGATACTTACAGAATACTACACCCAACAAACACAAACTACACATGCTACTCATCATTACATGGAACATACTCCAAGATCAGTCACATCCTTGGCCATAAATCAAGTATAAACAAATTTCATAAGATCAAAAATACTGCCTGCACCTTCTCAGACCACAGTAGAATAAAAATAAATATCAACACCAACAAAATTCCCCCAAAACCCACAAAGACATGGACACTAAACAGCATGATGCTGAACAACTGCTGGGTCAACACAGAAATCAAAACAGAAATTAAAAGTTTCCTGGAAACAAATGAAAATGTAGAACCATCCTACCAAAACCTCTGGGGTGCCATGAAAACAGTTCTAAGAGAGGAATTTATATCTCTAAAAACACACATCAAGAAAATGTCAAGATCACAAGTTAACAGCCTAACAAATTACCTACAGAGCTGGAAAGACAAGAATACCAAAACCCTAACAGTAGCAGAAGAATCCAGATTACCAAAGCAAAAGCCCAATACAGGACATAGAAGACAAAAATATCATAGAAAACATCAACAAAACAAAAAGTTGGTTCTTTGAAACAATAAACAAGATTGATGGAACCCTAGCCAGAATGACCTAGAAAAAGAGAAAAAGCCCAAATAAACACAATGAGAAATGCAAAAGATCAAATCACAACTGACTCCAAAGAAATACAAAAGATTATCAGAGATTACTATGCACACCTGTATGGAAACAAACTTGATAACCTAAATGAAATGGAGGACTTTCTGACATACATCACACAACCTCCCAAGGTTGAAACAAGAAGACATTGAGACACTAAATAGACAAATAACAACCCAGGAAATTGACTCTGTCATAAGAAAACTACCTACAAAAAAAAAAAAGAAAAGAAAAAAAGCTCTGGACCAGATAGCTTTCCAGTGGAATTCTACAAAATATACAAGGAGGAGCTGATACCAATCCTACTTATAGTATTCCAGGCAATTAAGAAAGATGGAATTCTCCCCAAATCATTTTATATTGCTAACATCACACTGATACCCAAACCAGGTAAAGATCCAACAAAAAAAGAGAACTACAGACTAATATCTCTAATGAATATAGATGCAAAAATTCTCAACAAGATTCTAGCAAAATGGATCCAACAACACATCTCAAAAGTCATCCACCAGGACCAAGTAGGCTTCATCCCCAGGATGCAGGGCTGGTTCAACATCCACAAGACCATAAATGTAATTAAATACATCAACAGATATAAATACAAGAATCACATGATTATATCATTAGATGCAGTAAAAGCTTTTGATAAATCCAGCATCTCTTCTTGATAAAAAACACCCAAACACCTAGGCATAGAAGGAATGTAACTCAAAATAGTAAGTACCATCTATGATAAACCCACAGCCAACATATTGCTAAATGGACAGAAATTGGAAATATTTCCCCCTGAAAACTAGAACAAGAAAAGGCTGTCCACTCTAACCCCTCTTGTTCAACATTGTGTTGGAAGTCCTAGCTAGGGCAATTAGACAAGAGAAGGAAATCGGGTGTATCCAAATAGGAAAAGAGGAAGTTATGCTATCTATCTTTGCTGACAATATGATCCTATACCTCGAAAACCCAAGAGAATCTGTCAAAAGCCTGCTTTCACTGATTAAGGACTTTGGCAAAGTCTCGGGATACAAAATAAATGTACAAAAAGACAGTTGCATTCTTATACACCAACAACAAGCAGGCGGGGAACCAAATAAAAAGCACAATCCCATTCACAATAGTCACACACACACAAAAAGAAAGATAGAAAGAATTTGGCATCTTCCTAGCCAGAAAAGTCAAAGACCTTTACAATGAAAACTACAAAACCTACTCAACAAAATCCAAGAAGACACAAACAAATGGAAAAATGTTCCATGCTCATGGATAGGAAGAATCAACATTGTTAAGATGTCCATCCTTCCAAAGGCAATCTACAGATTCAACTCAATACCCACTAAATTACCAACCTCATTCTTCTCAGACCTGGAAATGACAATACAGAAATTCATATGGAAACATAAACAACCACAAATAGCCAAAACAATCCTTAGCAAAAGAAACAAAGTGGGAAGTATCACACTTCCAGACTTTAAACTTTACTATAAGCTTACAATAATCAAAACAGCCTGGTTGGGTACAAGAATAGGCATATGGACCAATGGAATAGGATAGAGATTCCAGAAGCAAAACCTCAATTTCTCAACCAACTCATTACAAAGACTCCACTGGGGAAACAACCACTGGGGAAAGGAGAACCTATTCAGTAAATAGTGCTGAGAAAACTGGCTGACTGCATGCAGAAGATTGAAACAGGACCCCTACCTATCATCATACACAAAAATCAACTCTAAGTGGATCAAAGACCTAAACGTAAAACCTCAAACTATGAGAACCTTAGAAAATATAGGATACACGCTTATGGAAATTGGAACTGGCAACCAATTCCTGATCAAAACCCCAAGTGCTCATGTCATAAGAGATGATAGACAAGTGGGATTTCATCAAACTGAAAAGTTTCTGCAAAGTAAAAGTAACCATCAAGAGAGCAGGGATACAGCCCACAAAATGGGAAAAAATATTTGCCAACTGTATATCTGACAAAGGCCTAACATCCAGGATCTACAAGGAACTCAAACATGCCAAAAGGAAAAAAACAAAAAGCCCCATTAAAAAGTGGGCAAAAGACATGAATAGACACTTCTCAAAAGAAGATATACGATATACGAGCAACCAACAGACATGTGAAAAAGTGCTCAGCCTCACTAATCAACAGAGAAATGCAAATCAAAACCAGAGTGAGATACCACATAACCCCAGTAAGAATGGCCATTATTAATAAAACAAACAAAAACAGATGCTGGCGAGGATGTGAAGAAAGGGGAACTCTTCTACACTGCTGGTGGTAAAGCAAACTAGTGCAACCTCATTGGAAAACAGTGTGGCGATTGCTAAAATCATTAGACATTCCATATTGACCCAACAATCCTCCTACTGGGAATATACCCGGAGGAACTCAAAACATTCTACAAAAAAGATACCTGCCCATGCATGTTTATTGCAGCACTATTCACAATAGCAAAAACATGGAACCAACCATAAGCCCATCAAGCCTGGACTAGATTTAAAAAATGTGGCATATATACACAATGGAATATTACACAGCCATAAAGAAGGACAAGCATATGGACTTTGCAGCAACTTGGATGGATTTAGAGTCTATCATATTCAGTGATCTATTACAGAAACAAAGAACAGAGTAGCACATATTCTCACTCATAAGCGGACCCTATACATTTACCATAATACTACAAGAAAGGGATTGTCAGTAGCAGGATACTGCCAGGTGGTAGGGGCACACAGCATCAATAAAGGTACCTGGTCTCATACCAGGCAAAGTGGGAACCAAAGGGAGGCCCAACCTTTACCTGTACGATGACCACTTGTATACCTAATCCTGAATTGCACCTCACGTCTTTAAAATAAAAAAACAAACAAGCAAACAAAAAGCCCTCAGTCTTCCCTGAGTGTTTGGGTCTTCACTTCTGAAGACTCTCATGCCACATATAACTTTGATTACATAAATGTGCTATGCTTTTCTCTTGCTAACCTATTTTTTGTTACGGGAATGTCAGCTTAAGACGGGTCAGTTTATGATACCCCTCCAGTCCCAACTAAGCACTATGAAAAGTAGTGAGAAGATTATTTTTCCTCTCCTATACTACAAAATGTTAGCCACCAATAAAAAGTGCTAGTTGATTATTCCATGATAAAAAGAAATGAGCTATCAAGTCATGAAAAAACATGGAGCAACCTTCAACACACATTGCTAAGTGAAAGAAGCTGATCGGAAAAGGCTACATACTGCATGATTTCAGCTCTATGACATTCTGGAAAAGACAAAACAACGGTGACTTTAAAAAGATCAGTGGTTACTAGAGGTTGGGGTCAGGGGGAACTTAAGGAATGAATAGATGGAGCACAGGGCAGTAAAATGATTCTGTAGGATACAGTCATGGTTGATACGTGTCATTACACATTTGCCAAAACCCACAGAATGAACAACACTGACAGTGAACCCTAATGGAAACTTTGGACTTTAGTTAATTAATAGTCTATCAACACTGCAACATCAACTGCAATCAATGTTCCACACTAATGCAAGATGGGAATAGGAGAAACTGGGGAGAGGGAGGGAAGGAGAGGCATATTGAAACTCTCTGTACTTTCTCCTTAATTTTTTGTAAACCCCAAACTGCTCCAAATAAAACCCCTATTAATTAAAAAAAAAAAAAAATACAAGCTGCCTTTCTTTCCGTGGAAATTTGAGAGGCCCTTTCCTCAACTCTAAGTGCATTAAGACACACAGAGTCTTACCCATTTTAGTTAATTACAACCTGTTTTCCCATCACGTTCCTAGTCTATGTAACAGATGGTGAAAATGTCTATTCTAAAGGCCTAAAAAGTTTCCCTGTTCAAGAACAGTGGCTTTTATCCAGCATCCTCTGCGATGGGGTTGGAATGCCTATGTAGGGTATAGGAAGAGGGGGGCCCACATCGGGTGACGGGGAGAAAATAGAAAGCAAACCCTCAGGGTGCTAACAAGAATAGAGGGAACTCCTAGAGGAATTAAAAGTAACCCCTACCAGGAACCTAGGGAAATAATCTATACAGAAAAAGAAACGACTTGTTTGAAATTCATTCACACTGGCAGGGTCAATAGAAAAATTTCAATGTAAATAACAGGAGACCTTAAATGCATGTTTGCTGAATGCTGAAACATCGGGGGCAGAAACTACGCAGAGGTTTCTATGGTGGCCAAATGTTGCCTCTTATCACAGTAGAACAGCCATTAAAACAGAAGACCTGAGAATGCAGCGAATGTAGGTGGAGCCAATCAGATACCCCTGCGAGAGATTGTTAAAGATTTTTTTTTCTATTCCCCTTGTAGTCCATTTGGATGGGATAAGATGGGGGGCCTGATAATTTGCCAATATCTTAACCTCAAAGTTGAAGTAACATTTAAAGGGATTATGTGGCTTTTTTTCCTCCCTGGGGCGTCTTCACCTTCACACCAGCAACTCTTCCTTCGTCATCAGCAAGCTGGGGACAATTATTCAGAAGACAATGGCAGCAAAGCCACAGCACTGTGGGTTTAATGCTATTTCTGTCTCTATAAAATCTCCAATAATTTGTTTACGACTTCCAAAATTCAACAATCGTGTGCAAATGCAATTCTACTTATGTTAATGGGCGCTTCCCTCTCTCATATCAGATTCTGAATAAAAATTAGGCAAGTGCTCTGTTTTGAAAATATATAAGATGTGAACTTGGCGGGGGAGAGGGGGGTAAACCTCCAAATGCACTATCCTATCAACCACATTTTTTTTTGACTTAATAACTTAAGTGAACTGTTAGTGAAATTACAACCTGCTTGTGACACAATAAATTTACAGCAAAATTCATTCCATAAATTATTCAATTCTGCGACTGCAGTCAAGGAGAGAAATATCACCAGGAGCAGGTGATTAGCATGTGAAAGGAAAAACCCATCTCCTTGCAGAAACAATCACTGTCAAAGCTTCCTATTGGAGTTTTGTAAAAATTACTGTTAAGAACACACACTTAAGGCTTTGTAGTTCCTATGAAAGGGCTAAGTATTTGATTTACATTAGATTCATTTGTTCTTTCTTCAACTGTCTCTTTCTCCTACAAACCATAACTGCCTCAATAAATGCTTGCTCAATCAAGTGTGCATTGAAACAAAAGAATTTAACTTCAATAAAAGTGATGATTCAGGGCCAGAAGGTAACTTTTCCTTCCTCTGTATATCTTGCTATCAGGTAAGCAAAGCAGAAATTTACATCTGATGTTCCACGGGGGAATAATATAGGTCTGTATTGTGTGGCTGGTCATATTTGTAGATTCTTGCAGAAAACATCTGAAGCCGGAATTGCAGGACAAAAGGGTTCCCACCAAACTGCATTTCTGAACACGTTCTATGAGCAACACATCTATATAAATGGGACTGTCCTTCTATCAACTCAACACACAGAAGACGGCAAAGCGGACAAAGAAAATGGTTCCAGGATCAAGAAAGTTTCTTGAAATCGGGAACAGAAATCCCCAACTCTTGGTGTTTTCAGCCAGCTACTGGGGACATCACTTACCCTACATGGTAGATGTTCTTCATGAAACCAAAGTTACAGATACTATCACCTTTTTTCTTAACCAAACCAAGAATATGACTGTTCTCATGTATTCATATATACACTTTCATTTCAGCAAAATGCCTTAGATCTGTTTTTCTTCGGGGATTGCTCTTTTGCTTATACATAATGTGTGGCAGACAGAAAAAATAGCCCTCCAAAGACATCTATGTCCTATTTCCCAGAACCTGAGAATATGTTACAATACATGGCAAAGGGTAACTAAGGCATCAGACAGAATTAAGGTTGCTAACCGGCTGACCTTAAAACAGGGAGATTATCCTGGATTATCTAGGTGGGCCCAATGTGATCACAAGGGTCTTTACATGTGAAAAAGGGAGGCAGAAGAGTGAGCATCAAAGTGACATGATGTGAGAAAGATTTAACCAGTCCGTGCAGGAGTGGAAAGGTTTGATACTTTTCCTCATCCATTATAAGGATCATGGCCGACACTCATAACAAAAGACAGGTTAATGAGAGAAAAGCATAACAAATGTGTTTCATCAAAGTTTTACGTGACACAGAATCCTTCAGAAATGAAGACCCAAACACTTAGGAAAATTGTCTGT
Source organism: Tarsius wallacei (assembly GCA_963574415.1). Lineage (NCBI taxonomy): Eukaryota > Metazoa > Chordata > Mammalia > Primates > Tarsiidae > Tarsius > Tarsius wallacei. Next base: position 10,394 of record CAUYQG010131612.1, read on the forward strand.
GTTTATGCTTAGGTTCGATCAGGAATAGACAGCTATGTAGAAACATGACTGGACAAAAAAAGAGAAGGATCTAATGGTAATAGACTGAGGTATGAAAGCTCAGCAAGGTTGTTCAGATTCTTCTTGGCCTTTCTGTGCAACCTTCCTTCCCCTCGGGTATGGGGCAGAGCCCCTGTGGAATGAGGGTTTTAAGGCAGAAGAAAGCAAGTGACCTTCCTAGGTTTGGGGGGCTTTTTTTAGAATTGTGGGGTACATGTGAGAATTTGCTACATAAGTACATTGTGTGAAGGTGAAGTTTGGGATTCTAACAAGCCCTCCCCCATCCCCTAGTAGTGAGCATGATACCCAGTGAGTGGTCTCGTTCCCTTCTGCTCCCTCCTTCCCTCTGTCTTTTAGCAGTGCCCAGTGTCTGTGGTTCCCATCCCTGTACCCATGTGTTCCCAATGTTTAGTGCCCACTTATGAGAGAAACATACAGTATTCAGTTTTTTGTTTTGGGGATAATTCACTCAGAATGATGGTCTCCAGCTGCATCCATATTGCTGTAAAGGGCATGATTTAGTTCTTCTTTATGGCTGTGTAGTATTCCATTGTGTATATGTACCATGTTTCTTTATCCAGTCCACCTGGGCATCTAGGTTGGTTCCATGTTTTTGCTATTGTGAATAGTGCTGCAATAAACATATACGTGCTGGTGTCTTTTTAGTAGGGCAGTCAATGTTCCTTTAGATGACATTGCTGGGTCAAATAGCAGTTCTATGTTTAGTTCTTTGAGAAATCTCCAAACTGCTTTCTAGGTTTTATGGCTTGCTTTGGGAGACAGGGGGTTCTAAATTCTATGACTCAACTTGGGGAGGAGGAATTCTGGTTTCTAAGACTCACTTCGGTGGAGTAAGAAGGGTAGGAAACAAGAGGACAAGAGAAGGTCAGAGTCTTTGTTTCTGAGGCTGCCTCTGAGGGCTTCCAATCTCCTTTAGTTCCAAGTACTCAGCATGCCTTTCTTCCTTGTTGAGTATGGGGCAAGACCCCTCTGGAATGAGAGTCTTTTGACCTACTATCAGACAAGGATAGGTCAGAGATTTTTTTTTTTTTTTAAACAGCTAGCTACTAGGCAGAAAGGAGGAGGAAGGCTAGAGTAATAATCCTAGTAACCATGGCTGGCTTTGGAGAAAAGGGGTTTAGTTTCTATGACCTGCCTTAGGGAAGAGGAATTTTGGGTTCTATGACTTGCTTCAAGAGACATTGAGGAATGAGTGTCAGGAGGGCAAGAAGTCAGAGAGACCTTGGTTCTGAGGCTGCTCCTACGGCCTTCCAATGTTCTTTAGTTCAAAGTACTCAGCATGCCAATGTGCCATACTTTGGGATATCATTTTCTAAGCCCCAACACTGGCCAATGCTGGCTCTGAAGATGGAGGAAAGGTGCCATGAGCCAAGGAATGCAGGTGGCCTCTGAAAACGGAAAAGGGAAGGAAATGAATTCTCCCCCAGAGCCTGGAGGAGAAAAACAGCCTGGTTGAGTTCTGACCTCCAGAACTGCAAGACAATAAGTTTGAGTTGTTTTAAACTCTCGACTTTGTGGTACTTTATTAAAGCAGCAATGAAAAACAGAGTATTTACACAATATACCCTATTCTGAAAGGCAAAATGGTATGGAAAAAGGAAAGGAATTCTGCAAATTGTTAGTGTTTGTTAATAAAGGAAATTGCAAAAGCCTAAAAGTTAGGTTTATACAACTCTTCCTAAAATTACATAGGAAGGAATAATTTGGATGGGCAATTGTGTTTTAATTGCTAATACCCTTCTTCTATGTATCAGAAAAATTTATTTATGGACATATCGATTACCATCAGTGGAATATTTCACCCTGCATAGATAATGGCCCTTTCTCCCTTATTGGCTGAGTGTCTAGAGCCATCAGCTATCACCTGGCATGTGGTTTGTGCTTTGAAACACAGACGCCACCTAAAAAAATCACCTTGACTTCTTTTTTTTTTTTTTTTTTTTGAGTTGGAGTCTCACTCTGTCACCCAGACCTGCTGGGCTCCGGCGACCCTTCCACCTCAGCCTTCCAAATAGCTGGAACTACAGACGCGCACTACCACGCCCGACTAAATTTTGATTTATTGTAGAGATGAGGTCTTGCCAAATTGCCCAGGCGGGTCTCGAACCCACGGGCTCAGGCAATCCACTCACCTCGGCCTCCCAAAGTGCGGGATTACAGGCTGAGCCACCGAACCCAGCCAACCTTGACTTCTAAGGGTAAATTTTTTTTTCTTTCTTTCTTTTTTAATTTTTATTTTTTAGAGATAGAGTCTCACTCTGTCAACCAAGCTGGAGTGTAGTGGCATGATCATAGCTCACTGTAGCCTCAAACTCCTGGGCTCAAGTGATCCTCCTACCTCAGCCTCCCCAGTAACTGGAACTACAGATGTGCACCACCACACCCAGCTAATTTTTAAAATGTTTTGAGGTGATGCGGTTTTGCTATTTTACTCAGGCTGATCTCCTACTCCTGGCCTCAAGTGATCCTTCTGCTTCAGCCTCCCAAAGTACTGGCATTACAGGCATGAGAGCCAACACGCCCAACCCATAAAGGCAAATTCTTATTAGATTGCTCGGCATGGAAAAAAACAAACAGAATTGTAGATGAAGAGCTGAAAGAAAACGCATGTGATGTAGTTTAGCCTCCTTATTTTATCAGAAAGGTAACCAAGATCCAAAAGGTGGAATTCTCTCCCAAGGTCACACAGTCTGGAATGAAAGTAGTTTAGACTACTAGCCCAGATCTCTTCCCATGTCTTATGCGTCTGTATGGGTTGTTCAAATTCACTCCTTCATTCATCCAGCAAGCATCTACTGAGAACCTACCTGTGTGTCTGCACTGCTTCCCGTGCTGGTTACTCAGCCAGAAACAAGAATGACAGAGCTCTGTGCTGATACAACTGTAACCATGTAGCTTAGTCGAATGAGAGGAAACAGACATACAGAATAGGTATATAAACAAACACATAACAAGCATCAGGAAGTAAATATAACATGCTAGTGTGATAGAGAAGGACTAGGGAACAACTCCGATTGGCTGGTCAGCAAAAGCCTCCCTGAAAAGATCCAAACAAGAAGGAGCCAGCAGCATGAGGAAAGAACATTCCTGGCAGAGGGAACAGCCAATGAAGAGGCTGAAAGGCAGCAACTTGCTTGAGCTTTTGGAGGAATGTCATGAAGGCCGGCACGGGAGGAGGCTGGCACGCGAAGGTGACATGGATAGAAGAGCAGTGTGAAAGGTGGGCAAGGACCTCACCAAGCTCTGGGAGCTCTTAGTGTTGCACATGGCTATATTCACCTATATTTCCATGTGTGTTGACATCCATTTGGGAATGTGAGTTGTTCGTGGGGACAGATTTGCTTAATACACAAAGCACCTAATGCTACCAGGTCAATAAGAACTCAGGCCCTTCCCCTGTCTTCAGGGAGAAGGATTGGTTTCAAAAATAATCAAGTCAACACCATTGATGAGTGGATTATTGGTACTCATCAATGGCATTGTTCTAGGTTTTATAATGTAGAGGCTCACCAGACCACATCAAGATGTGAGTGAAATCATTGCTACTTAAAGACAGTCCGATATTTCCCAACCTGGGAAAGTCTATTGGTTACTGAGCACAACCTGTGTGCCAGGCACTCCAGTGAGTGTTCTACCTACATCGTCACTGTTAATGCTCCAATAGATGACATCCTATAAGAAGCACGTGGATGTTCAGTCTCCAGCTCAAGCCTGTACGCTCAATGAAAGAACTGGAACTATACCCTGGTCTCTCTGCCTCTAAAGGTCATGCTTCTTTGCCTTTACCATCTACCACTCACATTAACCAAAAACCATTCTGTGCAAGCAACGTTGCCTTTGAACATCTCACCTTCTTCTTGCGTGATATGATGGGTGGGACCGGATGACCTCAAAAAGCCCTCCCGCCTCCCACATTCTCTGATTCCATGACTGTTACACTGGCAGAACTATCCTCCCTCCATTCTTGTAGCCCTGTGTACCTGGAAATTTCCTCCTCGATAAGCAGTAAGCATAGCAGTTGTCACCTAACGATCAGAAAGGCTTGCTGTCATCCAGAAGTCAGATTCTTGCCCACACTACCAGACACACCAGCAAATGCACACCTACCTCTCCTTGCTGGGGAGGGAGGGTCAGTACTCACTGATGTTTCCTCTCTCTTTTATTTCCTTCTCACCAAATGAAAATCAACCTCCAAATCCCCGAGAAAGTCAATCTCAACAATGTTTATGTGTCAAGACACGATGATGAGGAAACTGCATTCACAAATGAACTTTAAGGCCAGCTCTCAGGATCTCCATTTGCAAATACCAGTACTTTCCCTCTCCATACAGGCTTACCTTCTTCAGTTCAAAGTGCTTAGAAGCCAACACAAAATTTGCTTCTAAGAAGCATAGACTCTTTATTTCAGGGGAGTAAAATTCTCTGCCTTAAAGACTTTTCTATTGAAAAATAAGGAGAGAGATTAACCATCACAAGTCAGTAAGTCATGTTTCAAGCTTTGGTGTGTAGCTAATCATTTCTCCTTGCATACTGAATAAATGAGGCTTACTTTCATATTCTGGAGCAAAAATCTTTTTTTTTTTTTTTTTTTTGGTCAGAGTATGTCTGCCAGGCTGGAGTACATGCAGAAGCATAAGCACCGCTCACTGCAGCCTCAACCTCCTGGGTTCAGGCAATCCTTCTCCCCAACCTCCTGAGTAGCTGGGTCTACAGGCATGTGCCACCATGCCGGACTAATTTTTTGACTTTTTGTAGAAATGAGGTCTCACTATGTTGCCTAGGCTGGTCTCAAATTCCTGACCTGAAGCGATCTTCCCAGCTTGGCCTCCCAGAGTGCTGGGATTACAGGTGTGAGTCACCACGCCTAGCCAAAAATTAAATATTTGAATATAAAGTCATTATTTTTAATAAATTAATTTCTCAAGAATAAAATACACTATAATTTAATAGCCAGTTCTGACTACTCCATAAGGCAATGCTATGACTAAAAAGATCAGCCTTCCTCCTATACACTGTTTTTCTTTAGATGTAGAACAGATTTTTCTGTACCCTGAAAAAGTTACCTGCCTCTCTAGAGTTACCATTCATAGTAGATAGTTGCCCATTTTGCCTGCTCCACATTCTGTATCTAGGTTTGCCTGTGATTCAGAAATAGTTGACTCCACTTCCAGGTCCAGGGGCATCACCCAACCTATGCCTCACCCGCCAGCCTAGTCCATTCCCCAACAGCAGTGAAGGACACGTAACCCAAGTCTAACCAACATTCATCCTTAGTTCATTGCTGAAGCATCCAATATTAAAATGTTCCCTTTACCCCTGGGAAAGGCATATCAACCTGGTTTGCTGGGAACTATTTTGTTAACACAGGTGGGAGCTTGCTTGAGAATAAACCAGCACAGAGGAAAGAAAAGTAAAAATGTAAGAGAATATGTTTAGTCCTGATAACACCATTTGAGCTCCTGGATCCAATTGTGCCTGAAACTTACCTGGACTTTTTAGATATATGAGTCAATATATTCCCCCTTTTTTTTTTTAAGTTGTATTTCTGTTGCTTGCAATTTTAAAAATTCCATTTTATACTATAATGTTATATAATAACAGGCTTTGATTATAAAAATGCCTTGAAAATCTACCAAGTGTGTCTACAGAAACAGAAACACAACTAAAGCCTTAGAGAACTGGTGGAAATCTTTTTCTTCCAAAAGAAAATGTGCTTATAGAATTGCTTCTAGGCTGGGTGTGGTGGCACTCGCCTATAATCCCAGCACTTTGAGAGACCGAGGTGAGAGGATTGCCTGAGCCCAAAGGTTCGAGACCAGCCTGGGCAACTTGGTGAGACCTCATCTCAACAATAAATAAAAAAACTAGCTGGGCATGGTGGCCTGTAATTCCAGCTACTTGGAAGGTTGAGGTGGAAGGATTGCCTGAGCCCAGTAGGTAGAGGCTGCAGTGGCTGTAAGTATGCCACTGCAATCCAGCCTGGGCAACAAACAGAGTGAGACTCGAACTCAAAAAAAAAAAAAAAAAGAATTGCTTCTAGGAGAAACTATGTAAGAGGATCTATATTCTTATACTCTAGCAGCAAAAGAAAACTTTGACAATCTGTTTTGTTTTGTTAAGTTCTATCCCTACTCGCATCCCACACTTTCAGTTCTAAAAGGTCATCAGTAGGTTATCCTTGTGATAAGACATGTGGGAGTCTACCAGGGAATAAATATAATGTAGACGAATACCTAGGTGATGAAATACAGTTTTCTAAAAAGCATACAAATTATGTGAAAATATAATACATTGTCCCATGTAGGAACAAAAAACAGCCTTCCCGGCTAGACCATGTATGCTTTGTCTTCAAATGATTATACAATTTGGCAAAATTTGCTTTTCTATTCTTCTAGGGAACAGGAATGCTACAGATCAGTCATCATTAGTAAATCTAGCCATAAAAGAGATCTGAATCTGGAGGCTTTTACAAGTGCCGAGATCACAATCCACCTGGAAAAAGATGGACTGATAGAGAAATGAAAGCCAGGACATGGTGCCACAAAGAAAAACCCCACGGAGCCCGTCCAGGGGATCGTGTAAGGAGATAATGTAGAGAACAGATGAGGAAAGAAATAGACATAACCCTCATTGATATTCCCAGTAGCATTAAATAGATCAAGAGATGACCATAATGACGCTATGCTTTTATTATGAAATGCCTGTTTTCCAAGACTCTCAGAGCACTTTGCCAGCTCTCATTTCAAATGCTGACAGTCAGAAGAAATATGGAAAGGCACGACTTCTATTTTTCCCATATTACAAACCCGAGGCACTCAGATTCCAAGAGGTCAGTCGTGCAGAGGCATGCATTGTGGAATATCTCTGATGAGACATTAAAAGACAACCACTGGGATAAAAAGTGGTGGAAGAGATAAAGAAAATATTAATCCACAAAACAGAGAAGTCAGTTTTGTTCAACAATTATTATAGTATACAAATGATCTAAAGTAAAAAAAAAAAAATGTACTGCAGTGACCAGTATTGCAGAAGTCTAAAAAAATACTACTTTTATAGAGTCCAATCAGAGGTCTTGCGACATCAACTGGCCTTGAGACTGGGGTTTTCTGACCTAAAAGGATGTTTTTACTCTGGGGGGGAAATATACAGAAAGCCTCATAGTAGGAAATGCAATTAACATAAGGATATATGAGCAAGCGTCCTTGAAACAAATGTGGACTACTGTGTTTACCTCGTGGTTCATAGTAGAATAGGAATGCAGGACTCCTGAGCAGGAAATTGTTTCCTTGCATGCCAATTTTTCAGAACCCATCTTGGAACTACCTCACAGAAAGTGAAATGGAAAAGCTGTGTGACAAGATTGAAATGATGAAATCCTGAGATTTCTGCTAAGAGAAAAGATTGGAAGTAATGCTCACTGGAGAGAGCTAGTTCAAAATGGATATAAATGAGGTTATTAAGATGCACAAAAGGACAGCAAAGGGAGGGCCGTTACCAAGGAGGGGTATTAAAGGTGATCTGTAAGAATAGCCCAAGTTTGAAAGAGCGTGAATGTCAAACTCAACAGGCACAGATGGTTTTACCATCTAGATTTTTAACAGTTTGTCAATAAACTTAGTTTTCAGAATATTTTAGAATACTAATTTATGCATTGCTTAGTAAAATTCACAATGATAATATTAGAGTTGAGAGAATCCATACATCACAGTAGCAACCTTTATAAAGCAAAAACTGCAAGACATACAGCAAAAAATAAATAGAAAAATATCAGTAACAGGATGTTTTAATTGATAATTCTCATCTCAAGACAGAACAAATGGTCATATAAAAAGTAAGACTACAAACAATTTAATCAGCAAGGTAAATATATGTACATCAGTCAAACTGAGTATTCTGACAATAGAAAAAATACACCTTCTCAAATGTCCATGGAACAGTCATAAAAAGAGACCAGTTTGGCACAAAGAAAAGAATAATACAGAATTATCTAATCAAAATGCAATCAAACAATAATCTTAACAAAATCAGTAAGCAACAAGACCTTTATTAAAGTCCTCTACATTAAAGAACTCAGTTTTGCATACTATTTCACAGGCTTAAATACTTATGTCAGCAAGAAGGAAGAATGAAAATAAATGAATTAAACTTCCAACTCCCAAAAAGTAGAAAAGGAACAACAAAATGAACTAGAGGAAAATAGAATTAATAAAGATTAAAGTAGAATGACTAGGTTAGAACACAGAAAAATAGTCAAAAGTAACATATAAATAAGTAAATAAATAAACAGGTAAGCAAACAGGTATTCTGGGAAAAGCAAGTAAAATATATAAGTAATCAACCTGCTACTAAAAGAAGAAAGTGAGAAAAAAATAAGAAGTGACAAAAGTGGGGAGGGAACCATGACAACAACTCTGTAAATTTGAAAACCTAGATTAAAATGTATTCTTTCTACAAAAATATAACTTTTAAAAACTGAAGTGATAGAAAGTTCAATAAATAAATTTCCATAGAGGAAACACAGTAAATTGTCAGTGACTTAACCCTTAAAAAGGATTAGATAGTTCTACAGGACAATTTCATAGGGAAGTTCTAGCAAACTTAAAGATCAGAAAATTCCGGTGTTATTTAAACTGTTCCAAAAAGAAAAAGAAGAAAACGACAGACAAATTATATTTATAAACATCAGTGCCAATATCCTAAAGAAAACATTAGTAAGCAGAATCCAACAGCACATTATAACCTGGAGTAAGAGTCTGAGGAATGGAAGGATGGTTCAATATTAGGAAGTCCATTAATATAATAGATGGATGTTTATCTACATAATAAGAAAGTTCATATAATCATGTCCATAGATGAAAAAACTTGTGACAAAAAATCAACATCCAGTCCAGCTAAAACACATAATACAATAGGAATGGTTGTCTATTTCTCTCTTAGTTTGAGTTTCCTTGAGACAAGGATCTATGTAAGAGTAGTTTATTTAAAAGGTGATTTTTCAGGAAGCAGAGTGAGGGAGTAGGGAATTGAGACACATGAAGCTAATGAAAGCTGTATGAAGGGTTATCCTGGTCAACTGGGGCTCAATCCTCTTTGAGACCTTCTGAGAGACTATGTGGAACACACCTCTGAGTTGCTCCCTAGAAGGGCGAAAGAGGGAGTATTCATGCATTGACTCTCAAATCTCATTAGTCAGTGTCACTCCTGGGATACGTACTTCCACAGGATCCCCAATCTGTCCTGCATAAGGCCATACCCTCTCACAGCTAGAGACTGTGCTCAAGCAGCAAAGGCAGGAAGTGTGCAGGAAGGATAGGAAATTTTCTATCTAGGTGACCTCTGGGGCAGCTGCGGGGATCTGGGTGGGCAAGTGAACATGGATGCACACATGTGTGTAAAATTACCCCAGAGGTCAGCTTCTGACACAAGGAAAAAACATTGGGAGCATTCATGCTAAAGTTAGACACAAAGATGCTCACAGTCACCACTATAGTTAACACTGTATTGAACCAACACAAGTAGACCAGAGGAAAGAAATTAGAGCTATCCCTAGTTTGAGATGATACGATTTTATATTCATAAACCCAATAACTCAACTGAAATTCTATAACAAAATATAAGAAAATTCAGTAAGATGGTAGGACATAAAATAGTTAAAAAGACATTAATACCCTTTATATGGTAAAAACACCAGTTAGAAGATATAGCAGAAAGGAAGATACTACTTACAGCTAGGAACCTGGTTGGCAAAAAAAATATGCAAAAGTAAATGATATGAGGAAAACTATTACTGATGACTTAAAAAGTAGTATGAAAAAGAGACTATAGTCTTGGAAAGGAAGACTCAAAGTCAATTCTTCCTAACTTAGTTTAATGCAATCCAGTTACAATAACAACAATGTTAAATAATATCCAGCAAATTGCCTCCGGTGAAAAATAATAAAATCATTTGAAATTGGCAAAAAACAACAACGTTTTTTTTCCTAGAACTTGATAAATTGATCCTATAGTTAACATAGAAAAATAAATTATAGGCCAGGCTCGGTGGCACACACCTGTAACCCCAGCGCTTTAGGAGGCAGAGGCAAGAGGATTGCCTGAGTCTAGGGTTTGTAACCAGTCTGGACAACTTGGTGAGACCTCACCTCTAAAAAAATAAAAGAAATGGTAAAATAGCAATAAAAAAAAAAGTATGAGAAAAAGAAAAACGATGAAGGAATAAACCTACTAGCTATCTAAACACACCAGTTAAAAGTATACAGTTGGTATCTGGAGAGACAGACAAGTCAGTGGAACAGAATAGAAAGTCCAGAAATAAACAAATCCATATACAAGAGATTATTCTATCACAACGATGACATTTCAAGTTACTTAGATAAAGAAAAACATTTTAATAAATTACACTGGGACAATTGGGTGGCAGTCTGGGGGCAAAAAAAATAAAGTTCCCTACTTCACATTGTACACAAGCATAAACTTGAAAGTACTTAAAAGTTTGTAAAAAATGAAGTGCTAGTAATAGAGATTAAAAATGGAGCAAGGAAGGCCTTTATAAGAAAGACTTCAAAATCCAGAAGCAATATAAAATCAGTAAATTTTACCAAAAAAAAAAAAAAAAAAAAACCCTGCAGGCATGCCAAAAAAATACCATGAGCAAAATTAAAAGGCAAGTGATTTATTGAGGGTGGGAGATTATAAGTTATATTACAAAGCTCCCTAATTTATAAAGATTACCTAAAATTCAGGAAGAAAATGACAAACAATTCAAAATAAAAATGAGCAAAGGACACAGACAGTCCTGGGAAGTGGGGAGAATGCATACAAATAACTATTAAGCGAATGAAAATGTCTCAGTCTTGCTTACAGCAATATAAAGATAAATCAAAACCCCACAGAGAACCATACCATTTATCACCTATCAGACTGGCAGAAGTCCAAAACTTGGACAACATTCTTGTCAGTGGGACTGTAGGGAAACAGGCACCTAAGACATGTTGCTGGTGAGAATTTGAGAGAGTGGAAGAGTACAATCCTCATTGACAGGAAGCTGGCCATCTCTACCAAAACACAGAGGCATTTATCTTTTTACACAGCAATCCTACTCCTGGGAATCTATCCCACAGATAGATCTGCACACATAAAATGTAGAAGATTATTCACATAGCTTTATTTATGATAACAAAAGACTGAAAATGATCCAAATGCCCATGAATAGGGGATTGGTTGAATAAGCTATGGATACAGTCACACAATTAAACATCATGTAATTGAAAGTATGAGGAATATCTCCATTTACGGTTGTGGAAAGACCTCCAGGATATATATTATTGAAAAAAAAGCAAGATGCAAAGTAAATTGTGTCATAGGCTATCTTTTCAGCAACAAAGGGAGAGAAATAGAAATGTACATTTGCACTTGCCTGCCTTTGAATAACGATACACTAAATTGCCTGAGCTTAGGAGGTCAAGGCTGCAGTGAGCCATGATCATGCCACTGCACTCCAGCCAGGATGACAGAATGAAACCCTCACTCAATAAATAAATAAACAGCACTCTAAAAAAGAGATTTAAAAAAACATAAATTTAATAGAAATTATTACCAATGGAGGCCAAAACAGTGAAGACCAAAGGAGGTGGGAGCAAGAAATTCTGAATGTAACATTTAATAATTTTTATTTTTGAATTATGTAAATATATTGCCTACAATTTCAAAAATTTGAAATATTCCATAGGACAAAATCACATATAACCTAAAAGGAAATGAGAACAAGATTGATTTCTGATAGAGCAATTTAACACTAATGTTCTAAGAGGGAAAGATTTAAATCTAAAATTCTATAGATCGAGTAATTTTTCAAAATAAATACTTTTCAGACATGCAAAGACTCAGTTTACCATATACAAATTATCTCTAACTCACTGAAGCAGCACATATGCTAAAATTGAAACAAGGGATGACATGCAAATTTGTGACGTATTCCATAATTTTCCAAAAAAATTTGTTTAATAAAAATAACTTCTCAAGAATGCTTTCTGGAAAACAAATTCAAAAGACACACCAGATATCAAAATCAGGGGTAAGTGAAGGAACCAGCTAACTAATTAAATTTAACTAAACATTGATTGCAAAGAAAAATATCTTTTAACAATTTGTAACTAAACATTTGAGATGTGTCAGAGAAAACAGACTTTAAGTAAAAATTGTTTTTAATGAATACAGAGTTTCCATTTTGTAAGATGAAAGGAGCTCTGAAGATGGGTAGTAGTGATGGTTGCACTATATGAATGCATTTAAATATCACTGAAAATATACTTAGAATGGTTAAGATGGTTTCTTAGTCCATCTGTGCTTCTATAACAAAATATCTAAGATTGGGTAATTTATAAACAGCAGAAATTTATTTTCTCACAGTTCTGGGGGCTGGGAAATCCAAGATCAAGACACCAGCAGGTTTAATTGTCTGTTTCCAAGACAGTACCTTGTTGCTCTATCCTTGGCAGGAAGAAGGAGGGTAGAGGAATGCTGTGTCCTCACATGGTGAATGAATGGAAGTGAGCCCTTTTATAAGGTCCCTAATCCTATCCATGAGGGCTGAACCTAATCATCTCTTAAAGGCCCATGTCTTAATAGTATCACATTGGCCATTACATTTCAACACCTGAATTTTGGAGGGGACATTGTTGAACCACAGCAGTAGTATATATGATGGTGAATAATACATATATATATATACATATATATATACAAAGAATATATGTGTTTAAATTCTTAGTGTAACTACTAGAGTAGAAATAAGAGGTATAACTTACAAGACACCTAGATAAAGAAAACGGAATAAAAAAGATGACTGAATAATCCAATAAACCAAAAGTAGGCATAAAGAGAAGAAACTAAAAGGCATAGTATAACAGAAAAATAGAGAACACAAATAAGATGAGTCCAAATACATTTGTAATACTAATCATCTATTAAAATAAAAAATTCTCATTTTCCAATTTAAAAAACCACAGGCTTTTTTTTTTTTTTTTAAGTTGAGTTATCACTCTGTTGCCCAGGCTGGAGTGCAGTGGCATGATCATGACAGTCATGGTTCACAGCAGCCTTGACTTCCTGGGCTCAGGTGATCCTTCCATGTCAGCATCCCAAGTAGCTGGGACTACAGGTGCATACCACCACACCTGGCTAATTTTTTTTATTTTTTATTGTTATAGAGATGAAGTTTCGGTTTCGCTCTATTGCTCAGGTTGGTCTTGAACTCCTGGACTCAAGCAATCTGCCCACCTCAGCCTCCAGAAGTGCTGGGATTCACAGGCTATTTTTAAGAAGCATATCTAAAACAAGACAACAGAAAGAGTGAAGACAACGGTATGAGAAAAGATATACCAAGCAATTCTTAGTATCAGGAAAAAACAATGTTAGGCAAATGCAGTAAAAGGACAAAAAAAGGATGTTTGCCAGTAAGACGTAACCACATGAGCTTTTGGGTATATAATAACACAACTTTCAAGAATCAGCAGCTGAAATAGATGAACCAAAATTAAGAATACAGCATATATGGATAATTGAATTAACAAGTTTGATCCAATAAATACAAAATAGAGCATTGGACACAATAAAGAACATTCTTCTCAAACAGTCAGAGAAACTTACAGAAGAAAATTGATCACATATTAGGTCATGAAGAAAAATCTCATCAAATTCTATAAAGCAGAAATCATATAAGCCACATTGATTGATCACAATGAAATAAAATTAGATTCATCATCAAAAAGATAGACAAAAAAATCCATAGTCTTAGAAACTTTAAAATCCCCTTGAGAATAACTCTTATGTTTAGGAGAAAAATCAATATAGAACTTACAAACTACATTTAGAAATGAATGACGACGTGGCATGTAAAACCTGTGTGATTAGGTAAAACTGTATTGAAAGAAAAATGTAAAAGCACTTCTTGACCCTGCTCTTCTGCTTCTTGGTATCTTTCTCAAAGGAATTTTTCCACTGGGCACAGAGTCTTGTACAAAGGTTTTTATTACACCATTGTTTGTCATGGTTGACCATCCCCCTGCTGATGGACACTTAGGTGCTTTTCAGATCTCTCTAGCATCATGTTATGGAATACCATACAAAAGTTAAACAGAGTGACATATAGTTATATGTATCAAAATGGAAAAATGTCCGAGACACAACGTTTCGTAAAATAAGCAAAATGCAGACAAATTAAAGTGGTATAATATCTTTTATGTTACAATAACTTAACAAAAACTAAAACTAATGTATTTTCACAGGTACATACCTATTTTACAGAGAAAAATGTCAGTAAGGATAGATGCCAAACAGTGCGTTACTTTCAAGGAAGGGAATAGGATAGAAGGAATAATCAAGAGATCATTCAACCAAATATACTGTTTGATTTTTTAACAGGAGGGTATTTATTTAATATTTGTGCAATAGAAAAAAAAAAAGTGATCTATGTGAATGATTCTAAGGCAATCATACGTGAATCATCTCTTACACTCAAATTTTACAGGAATCTTTCAGTCGGCTTGTATAATAATTTTTGCCCAGGCAAGTTTTTATTGATAAAGCTGGCTTCTTTTAATTCAGAACCTGGGGAGAAAATAAGGCATTAGATGATTTTCATGAATATATTTTGCTAGTTATATCATTTCACGTTTCTAAATTATCAGACTAGAAAAACAGTTAAGATGGAAGGGGAGGAAGACTTCAGTGAAACCCAATTTTACAAACCCTATTCATTGTTTAAGAATTGTGATGCTATCCTCTGCAGAATAAATTTTCAGAGCTCTGACATTCACCAATGTTTACACATTCTAAACCTCTGTGCCTTAGGTTCAGCCTTAAACACAGTCTCTTTTAAGAGAAAAACTCATCAACATCATTAGTAGTGCCAGACAAGAACCAAAATGTAAAATACAAGAACAAAATAAAATGTTACATGAGAAAGTACAAGGCAAAAAAACATGTAACCCATTCCACTAGCTGTACAACAAAATATAAAAATAACTCTCAGATACACTGCATGTTAAATGGGGAGGGGTGTGGATGAATTAAAAAGTTACTCTAATTTAAACAAAATTAATAAAGAAATGTTCTGCATGGGTTTGTTTTTTTTTTCCCCCTGTTTCCATTTCTGATCATTTATCATGCAAATGAAAGCAGTAATGGAAAATGTAAAGAAAACAAATTCTGCAATATGCTGAAACCCGTATCCAGCAAGAGATAAGATTGAATATCAGAAAGAAGGAGTCTGAAAATTAGCTGTCTGTACAATAACTGGGAGGGAAAACGGTTTTATTTAGCCTGGAGGGATTTTTTTGTAGCAAACTGACTAAATTAAAATCCAGTCTATTAAATCCAGTATCATACTAGAAAATGCCTTTTCCTTGCACTTTTAGATAAATTTTCATTGATCTCATTTTACGCATGATTACATTTTTAATGAGTTGTGCAATATTTCCAGGCTAATTTTAAATCCCCTCTCTCCTCTCCCCCCTCCACTTACTGCTTGCTGGATTAACATTTCTGATAAATTGTTGGACCAGAAAGAAGGAGCATTACCAAGATGAAATAAATTACTTCCATTTTTTTTTTTCAGCTCTAAAGTGATAATAGAATACAAATGCCCACTGTCTAATTATGCCACATCTTCCAATTCATTTTACAAAAACAATTATTTTATTTTTATGTAATAGGCATGTTACCTTGTATTCATTATAAATAATCCTGCATAGTATATAGTGTATTTGAATTTTTTTTAAAAAGTCACCCCAACATTGATCACGTAAACTTGGTGAATGGCCATCTTGAAAAGGAAAAGCCAAAGAAGCAATGCATAATCTAAAGACTATAGAGACAACTAGAAAATCTACACACTAAGAAATAGTCTTTTTTTTTTTTTTTTTTTGAGTTGGAGTCTTACTCCGTAACCCAGACGGGAGTGCAGTGGCCGCTCCCGGCCCCAGCAGCCTCGACCTGCTGGGCTCCGGCGATCCTTCCGCCTCAGCCTTTCGAGTAGCTGGAACTACAGGCGCGCACTACCACGCCCGGCTAATTTTTTGATTTATTGTAGCAATGAGGTCTCGCCAAGTTGCCCAGGCGGGTCTCGAACTCGCAGGCTCAGGCAATCCACTCACCTCAGCCTCCCAAGGCACGGGAATAGTCTTTTTTTTTTTAAAGATTCACACTGCTTAAAATTAATTTCCAAGCAAAATACAAAATACTATTGTGCATAAGTGCTTTAAGAGACACATTCCTGTGTGGGACAGGAGGTTGGGAGTGTTCCTTGAGTAGTTTCCCATCTTAGGAAAGTAAAGTCATTTTTCTCTATCTGTATCTTTGGGTCTACATAGCAAAAGGAGAGACAATTTGATACGAGTCTCTGTAATTCCAACCTCTATTCAAGAAAGAAAATCAGAAACCATTAAAGCTGGGCCTCAAGACCAAGACTCTTGTAAGAGTTCTAAAACATCTGTGTCCCCCCTTCATGTTAGTTACTTTAATAACTCTCTATCTGATTGCTTGTGATGACTGAGAGCAAAACTTTGTAAACAGATTAAACTTTCTAACTCAAAGGCAGATCAGATGACTAAACAAAATAAAATTTAGCTCTATGGTGCTTACAAAAGAAACACCTAAAAAAATATGAGCCTTGAAAGTCTGAAAACAAACATGGGGAAAAATTTGCCAGGCAAATACTAACCACAAGAAAGCTGGTAGGTGGTATAGTAATTTTAGTAATTCCAGCATCAAAGTAGAAATTAAAGCAAAAAAATTTCAAATGAATTTTTTTTAAATCCACAAAAATATACATTTGCATACATGTATATGCATACACACACATGCACATATGCACACATATGCATGCACATGAGTGCACACACACACGCACACACACACACACACACACACACAAAGCATTAACATGTATGCTCCTAACACGACATGGCTTTAAAATATAAAAGCAAAAAGTCAAACAAAATTATAAGGAAAATGGAATGACAGAGGAAAGACTGAACATGTTAAATGAAGACAAAATATATAAAGAAAAAAGACACAAGTTGAACACAAACTATAATGTTTGAGATGAGCAATATACCATTGCCTGGAATTAACAGGCAATCAGACAAAGCAGAAGACAAGATTAGTAAACTTCAAGACATAACAATAGAAATGAAACTCCTATTTTTAAAGGAAAGAAAATGGATTGCCTGAGCCCGCGGGTTCAAGACCCGCCCGGGCAACTTGGCGAGACCTCATCTCTACAATAAATCAAAAAGTTAGCCGGGCATGGTAGCACACGCCTGTAGTTCCAGCTACTTGGAAGGCTGAGGGGGAAGGATTGCTGGAGCCCAGCAGGTCGAGGCTGCGGTGGCCGGGAGCGGCCACTGCACTCCAGTCTGGGCGACAGAGTAAGACTCCAACTCAAAATAAATAAATAAATAAAGGAAAGAAAAAATGAACAAAGCACCAGTGAACTGTGAGACAACTTTAACTAGTCAAATATAATGTTATTGTCATCCTTGAAAAGATAAGGAGCAGTAAATATTTGAAGAAATAATGACTTAAATATTTCCAAATATGATGAAAAATATAAGCCCATGAATCCAAGTAGCTCAATAAAATCCCAAGCACAAGGAACACAAAGAAAACTAAGCCATGTTATAATTAAATTACTTAAAACAAGTAATAAAGAGAAAAATGTTAAAAGCAGACAGAAGAGGGGAAAGAGACATATAGAGAGGAATAAAGATAAAGAGAACAGTAGATTTCTCATTGGAAAAAAAAAAAAAACATGAGCTAGAAGATAGTGTAACATCTTTAAGATACTGACAGGGGTATAGGGAGGAAACCAGTGAAAGTTGCTAAAAAAATGAAAATGAAATAAAGACCTTTTCCAGACATACATATATTGAAAGAATTAATCACCAAGCAGACCTGCACTATAAGAAATGGTAAGATAAGTGCTTCAGAGAGAATGAAAACCATAACAGATATATACAAACAAAGGAAGAGCCCTGGAAATAGAAACTACAAAAGTAAATATTGAGAATTTTTTTTAATTTAAATATCTTTAAAATATAATCAGGGTAACCCCCTCGGGTCCCCTCCCACCGTGGGAGTTTTTTTCTGTCCTCTCAATAAATCCTGCTTTCAAAAAATAAAATATAATATAATATAATCAACTATTTAAAGCAAAAATAAGTACAATATATTGTAGGGATTTAAACATGTATATAAATGAGATTAAGGTGAAGGGGAAAAGAATTGAAAATATACTATTGTAAGGCTCTTATACTATAAGTAGTACAAAGTCTCTTGAAGATACATAATAGTCTGCTTTTTTAATTGTGTGTGCCTCAAAATTCACGATATGTTAAAGATGTATAATATAAATTCCAAAGCAACCCATTAAAAAACACAGAGCTACTAAGTCAACAGAGGAGATAAAATAGAATTATAAAAATATTAATCTAAAAAAATGTAGAAAATAGGATAAAGGGAACAAAGAACAGAGGGGACATATGAAAGCAAATAACAAGATAGTAGATTCAAATATAATCTTATTAATCATCATATTAAATGTAAATAGTCTAAACACCCCAGTAAAAGGCAGAGATGGTCAGATTTAGAGAAAAAAAACAACACTCAACTCTATGCTGCTAGAGGACATGACAGGAATTCTATACTAAAATAAATAGAAAGAAAGTAAGAGTACCTATATTAATATCAAACAAAGTAGAGTTCTGAGCAAAGATGATTATCAGGGATGAAAAAGGGCATTTCATAATGATACAGAAATTGGTTAATCAAGAGGACATAAAAGTCATAAACATTAATGCATCTAATAACAGGGCTTCAAAATACATGAAGCAAAAACTGAACAAACTACAAAGAGAAATTGAGAAATCTATAATTGTACCCTAAGTTTTCCTCCCATCTCAATAATTGACGGAGCAAGTAAACAGAAAATCAGTAGACACAGAGGAGAACCCCTTTGGGTTCCTTCCCACTGTGGGAAATTTTCTGTCCTCTCAATAAATCCTTCTTTAAAAAAAAAAAAAGACACAGAAGATATGAAAAATACTATTAATCAAAATCAACTTTATTTAATTGACACTTATAGAATATACAACAACAGCAGGATATTTATTTGTTTCACTTGCCTATGGTCTATATAAGGTAGATCAATATGGGATCATAAAAGGAGTCTTAGTAAATTTAAAAGCACTCAAATCACACAAAGTATGTTCTCTGACCATGTTGGAATTGAATTAGAAATTAATAAGAGAAAAATCTCTGAAAAATCCTCAAATGTTTGGAAATGAAATAAGACACCTCAATATAATCCATGGGTAAAGGAAGAAACAGAACAGAAATTGCAAAGTATTTGGAATTGAGTGAAAATAAAATCACAACATACTGAAACTTGTGGCTCTATTCTGCACTGTATTTCTTAACATCAAAAACTTCTTCTAAAATAATGATGGTAACTAGGATTACATTTAGGAGGCTCATCCAGTATGTTAGATCTAAGATGTGGTACCAATTTCAACTTTGACTAAAAATCTTCACCCTGGCATTGAAATAATAGAACACTATCATCATGACTGCCCAGCTCTTGTATTCATAGTAAAAAAGGGTGGAAATCTATCCTTTTATGGTCTTTTATGGTTGTTTTTAGTTATATTTCCATTTGTCCTCTCTGAAAAAAAAAATTCTAACAGAACTATAAAAAATTATAATAGAATTACAGTATTTAAGCAAATACCCAATTCTGTCCAATTTCTGGTTATATTTGTCATTTCCCTGAACAGGTTTTAGGAAATTGAAGAGTTATACTACAAATCCAAATTGAACTATTTTTAATGATAGTGAAGAGTAAATATATGACCATAAATATAAAGTATTAACATCCAAGTGAAATATAGGAAGTCTCAGAAAGTATTAATGGCCTAAAGGAATGTAGTACAGAGTTTAACAGACCATTAAGTTCACAAGAGAACATGACAAGAATCTCTAACACTCAAAATAGTAAAAGCCAATCTCATATTTGTTTAACTCACTGAAAAATCCTCAGTAGTCTGGACAGCCACAATCTAAGACTTCAGCAATGAAAATGTAATTAAGATACACTCATATTGGGCAAGAAAACATTAAGACCTGTGATATAGAAATGCCTTCCATACCACTCAGGTGGGCAGTATGTGAACATGGAAGTGAGGTGGGTTTTTTGGGGGTGGGGCGGGTTGATGAACTGCAGAAATCCTGAAAAATGTTTCTGTTTGTAGAGAAGTCATAAATCAGAAAGCTCAGCTCAGTGGGGTGGGGGGGGGGGGGAGGCAGGGGGCCCGCAGGGGAGCAGTTTCCATTAACAGAGACATCTCATAGACCTTGCCCCTGTCTGCATATTGAGAACAAGAATGTTTACTTCAGGGAAATTCTGTGACCAAAATTCAGGGAAGTCAACAAATCTGGTGCAGATAGATTTGACAGCAGTTCCAAATAAAAACTTCATAATGGATCTTTAAAAAAATACTATCATGTTTCAATGCAACAAAAACTTTAAAGTCAGAAATCGAGTTTGGCTTCTGGCTCTGCAACTTTATAAGGTGTGAGAATTTTGGAGAGTTTCTTGATTGCTCAAAGCCCAAGTTTTTTAAATCAAGGAAATAAAGATATCTTCCTCACAGGGTTGTTGCAAGGATTTGCTCATGCACATAAAGAGCTGAATTCAGTGCCGAGTACACAGTACTGCCTGATTAAGAGTATCAATTATTAAGTATAATTAGAACCACCTTTCTCTAAAGGACCAGAAAGTGCTGGCTAGAACTGGAAAGCAAATATAAATGATTTTTATAAATGGACCTGAGGATACATGAGAAAACCTAATTTACAAAATTAAATGGTGCCAGTTTAAAGTAAATAATGAGGCTATGGTAGGTCTTCTCCAAAGATGGCCACCATCAATTCCTTCTCTCCCTGTATGAGCATGCCATTCTCCCCACCAAGATCTCAAGTCCACTTCCCTTCCCATGAATTTGCGTTAGCCTTTTCACTTGGAGAGAAGTGACACTGTGCCAGAGCCAATCCTACCCTTTAAGAGGCCTGGTGCTGCTGCCTTCCCTCTTAAACCCAGCTACAATGTAAGAAGTCTGTCTAACCTGAGAAATTCTTGTTGTTAGGAGGCTCAAGATAGCCACATGAAAAGGACACGTGGAAAAGTACCAAAGCATGAGACATTTCAGTGCAGCTTGCTTGGAACTTCCAGCCTTGCCAAGATGTCAACTGAATGTAACCAAGTGAGTAAACCCAGTTGACATCAAGTAAGGCAGGAAAACCACCCAGCTAAGCCCAGTCAACCCACAGAATAATGGGGGGGGGGAGGGAAAAAATATATATACATACGTATTTTTAAGTTTTGGGCAATAGATAACTGAAACAGAGT
Source organism: Tarsius wallacei (assembly GCA_963574415.1). Lineage (NCBI taxonomy): Eukaryota > Metazoa > Chordata > Mammalia > Primates > Tarsiidae > Tarsius > Tarsius wallacei. The sequence goes on from CAUYQG010131612.1 coordinate 31,920, forward strand.
CTAAACCTGCCAACTATCAACTGTATTTATTTGTAGCCTAAGACTGTCAGAAGCTGCTCGTCACCTTTCCTCTCTTAACAGATTATTATTGGTGTATATCCTAGTACACACACATATACATATATATAGCTGTGATTCCAGAAACAATTTTTTTTTTTCAGAACAATTCCAGATTCACTGGGTAGAGGCTACAAAAAGGGACACAACCAGCCAGTGAAAGCAGCCAGAAAACTTCAGGTAAAGGGGCGATTCTTTCTTACTGACAGATAAAAGAATGTTTTTGTAAAAAACTTTTTCCGACAGAGTCCATAGAAAAACAACTTGCAATTTAAGTCCCACTTTCGGCAAATCTGAATTTATTACCAAAAACCACTTTGCTAATATTTTTTTCTCTCTCCACATAGAACTGATATTTAAGATGCAAATACAATCGGTCCTTTCAAATTAATAACCTCATTGGAATTTGATTTATGGCTTAAGAACATGTTGAACCCAGGATTTTTCCCCCATTTTGTGAATAATGAATTGATCAGTTTATTAACTAGTGGCCAATGCTATCATGCCAGAAAAATGGCTCAAAAATACAGAATAACTCAATAGACATAGAATCCTTGAAATGTCTGGTCTTCCCCTTTGTAATTCTCTTGCTTTCCTTAGAGTAAAAACTTTCTTAGTCTTTAAATGACTTAGCTATCCAACCTATTATGGAATATTAAAAAGTTTTTCACCTCTTCCCACAAATTTTCTCCCTGACCCATTTCCCACACACAGTAGCAGGAAATGGTATGAAGAATAATTCTGGGCATAAAAGCTTTTCAGGTCTTTAATAACATGAACTCACCTCAATTAATTAGGTGACAATAATTTTCTGATTTGCTGGCTATGACCTTGCCCTTAATAGTCTTCAATGAAGTCACCACAGCTTTCACTTTCTACCATTTTAATACAGTTATTTACTGGTTTATTCCTTTTTCTCCATCACTTATCTTGATAAAATAAAATAAGTTTTAAATTAAACAAATTTTAAATATCAGTTTCTAATAATCAGGTCAGGAAAACTTAACTTAAATCTCACTATGATCTGTTTTTATATCCAAAGCGGCATTTGATTTTCCACACACAGGTTTTAAAGGTAATGAAAGAAATAGGCTTTGTTTCTAAAATATAGAAACAGAAAAATTAAGATAAACTTTCACTAATTAAATATTTAATGGGAGCCAATTATGTGCTAGTCATATCCTGAGTTGTGGAAAAATAAAGATAAACCTGTCTTAACCCTTAGGACATTCGTGGGCTAATAGAGGAGCAGGCCCCCAACAACAAATGACATAAAACATTGCAGAAAAGGAAAATACAACAATGTAATAAGTGTCACAGAGGACAGAAGGACTGCAAAGTTGAAGTTGGGGAGAGGGGACAAGACCAGAATCCTGGGCCGGGCACAGTGGCTCATCCCTGTAATCCCAGCACTTTAGGAGGTCAATTGCCTGAGCCCAGGGGCTCAAGGCCAGCCTGAGCAACATAGCAAGACCTCGTCTCTACAATAAATCAAAAAATTAGCCAGGTGTGGTCGGACAGACCTGTAGTCCCAGCTACTTGGAAGGCTGAAGCAGAGGAATTACCTGAGCCCAACAAATCGAGGTTGAGGTGGCTGTGAGTGTGCCATTGAACTCCAGCCTGGGTGACAGAGTAAGACTTCGACTCAAAAAACAAAACAAAAAAAAGAACAGAAGTCTGGAAGTATCTTGCACCTTCTGGAAGTATTAAGAATGCGTCTGATAAACAGGTCTTGGAAAGGAAGCTGTGTTAGCATCTTCTAAGGCGATGCAACAAATGATCACAAACTGGGTGGCTTCAAATAACGGAAATGTATTCTCTCACAGTCCTGGAGGCCAGATGTTCAAAATCAAGGTGTCAGTGGTGCTGGTTCCGTCTGAAGGCTCTGAGGGAGAATACAGTTTGCTTTTCCCCTAGTTTCTGGTGGTTGCCAGCAATCCTTGGCATTCCTCGGCTTGTAGCTGCATCACTCTGAGCTCTGCCTCTATTGTCACATGGCTATCTGCCCTGTGTCTTCACATGCTCTTCCTATAAGGACACCAGTCAGGGGATTTAGGGCCCACCCAAATCCAGTATGATCTCATCCTAATTAATTGCATCTGCAAACACCCTATTTCCACATAAGTTAACTTTCAGTAGTTCCAGGGGGACATGAATGTCAGGGAGATATTATTCCACACTAAGGAGTCTCCGTGCAGGAAGGCCCATGTTCCCACATTTCAACTGTCACATACCACACATCACAGTTTCTATCATATCTACAAGCAACTCATTCTTCTATTTTACTTCACTGTATTTTAAATTGTTATTAGGTCAGCTCTCTTGGTTCATCTATGTTGTTACAAATAGCAAGATTTCCTTCCTTTTTTTAGGTTAAATAATACTCCACTGTATGTAAATATATAACACAATTTCTTTAAGCCAAATGCAGGAAGAAAAATGCTGCTTGATCTCACTTAAATGTGAAATCTAAAAAAGTTGAATTTACAGAAGCAGAGTATAGAGTGCTGGTTCCCAGGGGGGCAGCTGGGGAGAAGAAATGAGGAAATGGTCCAAAGCTTCAGTGATGTAGGATGGATACGATCTGATAGACAGCATGGGAACTATAGTTAATAATACTGTATCGTAGCCGGGCTCGGTGGCTCAGCCTGTAATCCCGCGCCTTGGGAGGCTGAGGTGAGTGGATTGCCTGAGCCCGCAGGTTCGAGACCCATCTGGGCAACTTGGCGAGACCTCATCTCTACAATAAATCAAAAATTTAGCTGGGCGTGGTAGCGTGTACCTGTAGTTCCAGCTACTCGAAAGGCTGAGGCAGAAGGATCACCGGAGCCCAGCAAGTCGAGGTTGCGGTGGCCAGGAGCGGCCGCTGCACTCCAGTCTGGGTGACAGAGTGAGACTCCAACTCACACACACAAAAAAATACTGTATTGTATACTTGAACTTTGCTGAGACAGTAGATCTTAAGTCTTCTCACCACACACACACACCCATAACTATGTGAGGAGATGAAGATGTTAATTAGTTTGACTGCAGTAATTAGTTCAAAATTACTGTATATCAAAACATCATGGTCTATACCCTAAATATATACAATTTCAATTTTAAAACTTTTTAGAAAATGAAAATTCGGACAATGTGTACAGAGTTGAAATGAGCCCCCCCCAAAAAAAAATATAACCACCTTCACTGACACAGATGCATACTGCGAATCAATTTCTAATCAAAACGATAACAGTGACTTCTGCAACCACAAGCTTTGTCACCAGAAGCCATCTGACCACAGCCCCAAAGCCTGTTCTACTTTAGGATGTTTCAAATATTTGGTAGTCTCAGAAAAAATAATGAAAGAGGCTGGAGTATTGCTTGAGATGAGGAGTTTGAGACCAGCCTGGACAATATAGTGAGACCCCCCCCCATCTCTACAAATAATAATAATAATATAAATTAGTCAATCATGTTGGCGAGGGCCGTAGTCCTAGCTACATGGGAGGCTGAGGCAGGAAGATCGCTTGATCCTAGAAGTTGGAGGCTATAGTGAGCTATGATCATGCCTCTGCAACTCCAGCCTGAGCAACAGAGGGAGACACTGTCAAATAAATAAATAAACAAACAAACAAGTTGAGAAAGTCCTTATACAGACTTTTTTCCTGAGCTGAAGTCTCACTCCATCGCCCAGGCTGGAGTGTAGTGGCATGCTCACCACCACCCTAGCATCGACCTGCTGGGCTCAGGCGATCCTTCTGCCTCAACCCTCCAATTAGCCGAAACTACAGGGGCACACTACCACGCCCAGCTAATTTTTTTGATTTGTTGTAGCAATGAGGTCTTGCCAAGTTGTCCAGGCTGTTCTCGAACCTGTGGGCTTAGGTAATCCCCTCACCTTGGCCTCCCAAATTGCTGGGATTATAGGCTTGAGCCACAGCGCCCGGCCTGTAAGGACCTTTTAAGAAGTCTTCCAAGTGACTCCTCATAATGTTCAAAATATTGTTCATGAGTTTTTCACATGAGTTATTTCAGTGGATTCATAATCAGATCTTTAAGGCAAGGCTTTCAAAATCATTAAGCAGATGAATGGGGTATAATATAACTGCTACCATTTAGCTCTAGTACTGTCAGGCACTGCACAAAGCTATTAATATGCATTTTCTCATTTAACTCTCACAACTTTAAAGCAGCTGCTATTATTACTTGTACTCTGAAGCCAGGAAAACTGATATTCTGAGAGGCAGTGAGAGTTGGCTGAAACTTACATGGCCCATCAAGGAAAGGGTCACTACTCCCTCCCAGGTAAGTCAACTTCTAGTACCTGTGACTTCATGGATACGTGAACCAGAATTAGGGGCTCCATCCCTATCTCACTTTTCCTGCAATGCCTGGTCTCCAGATCCCAGCACTGACCTCGGGCACCAGGTCAGGACAATTTCTGCCTGAGAAGTCCATGCAGCAGAGCTGTGAAAAACCCATGGGGCAATGAGTGGCCAGCGGAAGTTCAGGGATGGGTCTCTGAGAGCGAAAGAAGTTTCTAAACTGAGACCATCACCAATGGACCTGACACAGGGCTCTCCCCCCTCCTTTCCTAACCGCTCCTTGTCCTCCATGCCTGCACCCCCAACTCAGCTCTGGGAAACCTTACAGATGCACTCCAGCAACACTTAATTCCTCTCAAGTACCATGCAAAGCAAGCAGGGAAACACTGCTGTCTGCAACGAAGCTCCATCAAAGGTTTTTTCATTTTGCTTTGTTTTTATTTTTTAGTTTTTTATTATTTTTTATTTTTTATTTTTCTGAGTTGGAGTCTCACTCTGTCACTCAGACTGGAGTGCAGTGGCCGCTCCTGGCCACCGCAGCCTCAACCTGCTGGGCTCCTGCGATCCTTCCACCTCAGCCTTCCAAGTAGCTGGAACTACAGGCGCGCGCTACCACGCCCGGCTAATTTTTTTGATTTATTGTAGAGATGAGGTCTCGCCAAGCTACCCAGGTGGGTCTCAAACCCGCGGGCTCAGGCAATCCACTCACCTCAGCCTCCCAAAGCGTGGGATTACAGGCTGAGCCACCAAGCCCGGCTTGTTTTTGTTTTTTGAGGTATGGTCTCACTCTGTCGCCCAGGCTGGAGAACAGTGGCACAATCATGCCTCACTGCAGCCCCGATCTCCTAGGCTCAAGTGATCTTCTGCCTTAACCTCCTGAGTCACTGGGACCACAAGCACACATCACCCCACTCGGTTAATTTTTCTATTTTTTGTAGAGGCGAGCTCTCACTGTGTTGCTCAGGCAGGTCTCAAACTCCTGGGTTCTAGGAGTCCTTCCGCCTTGGCCTCCCAAAGTGCTAGGATTATAGGCATGAGCCACAGTGCCTGGCATCTATCAAAGATTTTTAAGTAGAGAAGTGGCCTGATTCAATCTGCCTTCAAGAAATAGGAAGGCATGGGGGGGGGGGGTGGTCCTTAGACTGAGAGATCACTTACAAGTTCCTATTGTCATAATGCTTTTGGGAGATCACAAAGGCTCAGACTAGGGAAGTGGCAGGAGGCATCAAGAGGGAGGAGCAGATGTGAAAACTAAGAAGTAAAATGATGGGATAAACACCTGTGTGAGGGACTGAAGAACCCAAGTGATGTAGGTTTCCAGCCTGAACAGCCGGGGTAGATGTTGACCCCGTTAAAAGCAAGAAGGCATGAAGAAGGAGGGGTGAGTGAGCAGATAATTCTCTGGCTTTGAAGGCAGTGCCCAGCCTGTTAGAAGTGACCATCCAGCAGCTGGAGCCCAAGAAAAGCTCTGCCCCAGAGATAACAATGACAACCGAAGCCTTGGAAATGGATGCGCTCACACGGCAATCTCCTCAAGAGTAAGAAGAGTCCCTGGCACAGAAATCTTGGAAACAACACCTTCTAAGAAAAAGGAGAACAATAGAAAAAGGGAAAAGGAAGGCAAGTGGTCAGAAAGGAAGAGGACCCAGCGAGCAAGGCCTCTTTCAGAGCCATGGGCATAGAATCTTCAAGGAGGCTATGAGCGCCAAGATGAAATAGTGCCGAGAAGTCAAGGCAGATAAAGAATTAAGAGAGGCCCTGTGATTAAGCCAGCAGGGGGTTATTTGTGACCTTAAGAAGGATCATATTCAGCAGAATACAAAGTCAAAGCCAAAACACAGAGATGCAGTGTAAATAAGAAGTGAGGTGAACGGAGCAGGTACAGACAACTGTTCCAAGAAATTTAGCAGCAAAAAGGAGGAAAAAAATAAAAGATCCTTAAGTCAGAGCTGACTTGGGGGAGGTGCTGTTTTTTTCCCTATATTTTGACTTTAGAGTCAGAGCAGAAGAGTAAGAACCACTTACAAAAGGGGAGAGGCTGAAAGCAAGAAAGGAAGAGAAATAATGTCTGGGAAAAGATCACAAGTCATAAAAAGGAGTGAGTGGAGAGTTGAAAGAAGGGTCACTCTTCTGAAGCAGCAAGTGATGGAATAAAGAAAAAAACAGGCAGGATTTGGAGGAGAGTGAAACAGAGCGAGGACCCCCTCTCTGTGGCCTGCTGGGCACCCCCACCTCCAACCACGAAAATAAAGGAAAATCTTGAGTTCCTTCAAGGGAAATTCCAGGCACCCAGCTAGCCCTCAGAAGTAAATGAGTGACCTGATATAAGCAAAAAGGTAATAATAGCTTAAACAAGAACCAAGGAAGTTAGAGTCACCACATGTTTGGTTCTCTATAGAAACTAAAGACAACATCTTAACATATGTCCCTGAGTTATTTTTCAGAAATCTGGGACCCCCACCAAACAGACCTCAGATGAGGGGGAACTGAGGACTGAACTCAGATGCCGTTCTTTGTTCTAAATTTCTTCCTGAAGGGCCCACTGACCAGAGCTGTTGCCAAATTTTTAGATAGTGCTTCACTTCCTTAACCAATCACAAATCAGGAAATCTTTGAATCCACGCATGACCTGTGGGCCCCCACTTTCAGATGTTCCACCTTTTTAGATCAAACCCATGTACATACTCTTCAAGTATGGATCTATAATTTTGCCTGTAACCTCTGGTTCCCTGCCTTTAAAAACCCTTACCTGTAACTTACCTGGGAGTTCAGGTCTTAAGCACGAGCTGCCCGATTCTCTTGGCTTAGTGCCCTGCAATAAATGCCTCACTTACTCTCACTGCAATCCCAACATCAGTGTTTGGCTTGTACCAGGCAGGTGGACCCAAGTTTGGTTCAGTAACAAGAGGAGTTGAAGGTAGGTAACAGAAGGGAAACAGAGCTACATACAAAGTGTAAATTGCTGTCAATTTCAGAATGGGGAAAACAAACCATGCCCATTATGATTAAATTACATTTCCTACTACTTACTGGAGGGATCAAGGTGCCAGTAGGGAAGTTTCTGTAGTTAATTAACTTACATAATAGTGACTGCCAGGACTTGTGTGATAACCAAGAGAAACTGAAGTCTTTAAAATGGTTTAGATGTGCCACAGTCCTGCCCCCACGGAGCCTTGGGCTAGATTCCAGGATGGGAGAAAAACTTCCCAAATGCCAGTGGCCTTAACTCATTTACATGTCATTTCTCAATAACATTTAAAACTCTCTACTTTGTTTTCAACCCAATGAAAACGCAGCTTTAATCCAAAGCAGAAGAATTGATTGTATCTAGATTTATTCTGCTGGCTAAGAGATCCAGAGGCAACCGCTGATTTACATTTTTATCACTGCCTTTTTAAACTTGATTTAAACATGTTCTGTCTATTGCTCCATTGTTTTTAAGAAACTCTTCTAGCTTCCTGGTTTTTAATCAGCCTTTTTTTAAAAAAATACCTGTCATTACTCAAGGACTTCTGAAGCATTCTGCTTTGTGCCTGTGAAAAGTTTGGGGGTGAGATTTTCTTTTCCCTTCTGGGTTTTATCCTCCACAGTTAAAGACATCAAGGAAATTTGAACTTTGTATTTTTATGAGGCTTATTTCAAAGCATGTTGACAGTGCAACTGATGGTCTGGTTATAAATTGAACATTTGTGGTACTTTTTAAAAACATATAATTGTGAGATCAACCAATACCTGAAAGAAGAGCCCCAGAGTTAATATAAAGTGACAGTTTCTATATACGATTCAGGAAGCTTCTTCCCCTGGGCAGTTTCCTTCATAAATGCATAAAATCAACGAACTCCTATTAGTCACAAGTAAAAGTTAAACATACAAATGCAAGGTCTCTATCCTCAAGGAGTTTACAAACCCTATTTATGTGCACATGTGCACGTGCCCGTGCATACACAAACACACACAGCTTCTTTCTGCTAGTACCTGGGACTCTACCTGAGGGCTTTCTCTGGCCACAGGACCATACATGAAGTCCTTGAGGAAGTAACTCATTGGGAAATAGCCTTTAATCAATGACCAATGAAATACAGTGGGGAGGACAGCCCAAATTCTTTGCCCCTCAAGTGGGGCAACTCTGGAACATGTGCTGTACAATTTCCCCAAGGTCCTCAGCAGGACTGAGCCCAAGCTGCCTTCAACAGTCACCGGCTCATGAGCATACCTTGAGTGGCTGCCTTCCCTCCTGGGTCTCACTTCCCCACTCTTTACCTAGAGCTTCCTGGAATCATTTTCCAAATACCCACACTCAAATTTGGGGACAGCTGGGGAAACAAGATGGATTCAAAAGAACTGTCACCAGGTTAGCAATGACAGCAAGTTATTAGATACAGTTGAAAAATCTAAACATGAGACACTGTCATTGGACAATGCTAATAGCTTTGTCTCTTCTTTCATTATCTCCTATGCAAAAGAGAGGCAACTTTTGGGGACTCAGTCAAGAAAACAAAGTCCATGCCTGGTATTTTAGTTCAGGATATTTTGTATAAGGAACTATGTATAAAAGTGCTAGGAAAAAACCAAATGGTCAAAGAGAAGAATGAGATGATGAAGAGACCTGCAACAGAAAGAAATCACTATCCAGTTTCTCAAAATATCAAATGTGGAGCTGCCATATGATCCAGCAATTCCACTCCTAGGTATACATCCAAGAGAACAGAAAACATAGGTTCACACAAAAACGTGTACACAAATGTTCATAACAGCATGATTCATAACAACTAAACATGGAAAAAACCCAAATGTCCATTGACTGATGAATGGATGGATAAACAAAATGTGGTGTATTCGCATAATAAAATATCATTTAGCCACAAAAATGAAGTACTGGTACATGCCACAACATGGATGAGCCTTGAAGACATTACGCTAAGTGGAAGAAGCTACTTACTAAAGGCCACAAGTTGTATGGTTTCATTTACATGAAATATGCTGCATAGGCAAATCCATAGAGACAAAAAGTAGACTAATGGTTGCCAGGGGCTATGAGGAGGATAGGGAGTGACTGCTAGTGGGTTCAGGGTTTGGGGGGAGGTAGTGAAAATGTTCTAGAATTAGACAGCGGTAATGGTTGTACAAATCTGTGAATGTACTAAAACCCACTAGATCATACACTTTAAAAGGGTGAATTTTATAGAATCTGAATCCTATATCAATAGGAGGAAGAGAGGGAGAAAGGAAAGAAGGAAAAAGAGAAAGAGCCACTATCACCCTCTGGGCAAGAGAGACCAAGTGGTGAGAGGGTTTTACCAGAGCTCTAGTCAGGGCCCCCAGCAGAAACTGGGGCCTCTGCAGAAGGAGCTTGGGGAGGCAGCTGGCCCCAGGAAGGAGACACAACCATTAACAGACACTCATTATGAAGCAGACAAAGACAGAAGGACACACCCTGGCTTCTCCCTTCCTCCTAACTGCCATTCTTTTGCCATTGGCCAATCCTGGCTAGAAACCAGTTGGCAAGGGAACCTGAGAAGTATCATTTGCAGGTGTTGGCCCTATAATTCAGAGAAGACTAGGGAAGAACAGGGTATTACTCTAGAACAAACAGGCAAGCACTTTGCACAGAGTCCATCACTTCAAACATGAAACGCTTCCCAGTTGAGGTTATTAAAACAACCTAGTAATCAGATGGGAAGTGTAATTTGTTAAAAATTAAAACAAGTCCTCATTAGTGCTTTTTTGGAGATAATGGAAGAATAGGAGGAGGAAGCAGGAATAATTAGTTCAGTAGTGGTCACAACATTAAAATAGGAAAGCAAGCCTTTCTTTAAACCAGGAACACAATGAAAGTGACACTATTCCTCCCTCAAGGAGATTATTCAGTAATTCTCAGTCTATGACAGTTCCTTTCATGGTTAACATAAAGCAAAAACTCAGGAATTAACAGAATGGGAAGTGCTTATTTAATATGCGAATTTGCACTGTGCCTCCTTACCAAATACCCCAAAGAGTTTAAAACTAGAAGGATACTTTTGGGAGGGTGTCAAAGAGTCCTCTATTCTCACCGAATTTCAATCTATCTCAACATCATTACCTCTGGGCACACTGCAGTTTTTTTAAACCATATTCTCACACACCTATCTCCTGCTAACATAATTGCTGCTCACTTTGGTATACTGCAAGGAATATCCACTTAAACACAAAACAGAACTTGTAGCTTAAATTTCCCGGTGAGAACAACTGGGGAGAAAACAAAGTCAGAGGAAGACTGATCCAAGTTTCTATAAACCCTTCAGGACATTTAACATTCCCAAGCAGACAAGGCTCCAAACCAACTCTTGACACTCAGATGGCCAGTTATTATTCTGACATCTACGAGCTGTTGCACCTTGCTGTTAATTTTATCCCTCGAAATAGTGTTGGCAGAGAATCGACCCTCATAGACATTAATATGAACTGAGGCTAAATTCCTGCTGACTATACGAATGCCTTTAATCTAGGGTATATGTCATACCTTGAAGAAATCCTAAAACAGAATTATTAAAGATGTCTTTCTTTAAAAAAAAAAAAGTCGGGAGGTTCTTTTGACTTTATATAAGCAAGTGAATCACAAAAGCAAATTTCCTCTTTTTGCTTAAGGCCAAAACAATGTCAAATAAAATAAAGCAAAAGATAAACACATACCTCTGAGGCCATTCTTTTCTCATTTCCACCTTTCCTCTTGGATAATTCTCAATATTAACATAGCTTGGGAGGGTGAGGTGACCAGAATAGGGAAGCAAATGGGACTACTAACCCGTTGCAAGCTTATGCAAATGTTTCCAAGGATAAAATATTTCAAGGCAAATCCATAAATAACAAAGAACCAAGTCACCATTATAGTAAAGTCAGACTTTTCAATAGTTTACTAAAATATACCATTTATTTTGGTCTCTAGCCATACATCAAAGCACAGCACGAGACTAAACTTTTTGCTTCTCCAAATGTATTTATGAAAAGTAGAGCTGTGTCAAGGAATCAACATAGCAAATTTTGTTCTTGGATCTTGTCAGCTTTGCACTCCTAAAGTAATTGCATCTGGCTATAAGACTTTAAAATGGTTTTCCTTCTTTCCAGAGCTCCAAAGGAACACTTATCAAAACTTGATGATATATGTGTGAGAATCAGCAATATATATTAATGTTATAACACATAATATAGTAATCAGTAGTAAATATATTTAATATATATCTTAAATATATTATAATCAATATCTTAAAATATAGCAAAGCACTGCTAAACATAAAATGTACCCCAAAGTGACTTTAAGTGCTTTAATTCATTTAATGAAGATAATTCCCAGTTTATTTTGTTTTCATGTTCTTATTGAAATAAACAGAAAAATTAAAAATTCCTGAAGTTGTAGTATTCCTTATCTCGATAACTTATACTGCATACAGCCTCGCAGAAAGTACTTTAAGCTAAAATACTTAATATTCTCATTCACATTGAAGAACATGTAAAACACAAATGTAGAAAGAATGGTCCACTCTTCTAAGAGTATTTTGCGCCTATGGAAAGAGAAACACGGGAATATTCTGGAAAAATGAAGAATCGTAAAGCTGAAGCTGGGCATGTTGGCTGGAGTGTTTGTGACATCACTAAACATCAAAGATACCCAGCATTTATACAAATGCACAATAGCAAGTCATTTTATATAAGCTTTTCCATTAATGTGATAATAAACATTGACTATAAAATGCTATACTCAGGTTTCCACTAATTCTAAAATAAAGACACAGACTACATTTGTGCACTATGTCTGAGATTCTCAGGTGTGACTATCAGCACTTTTTTTTGGTGCCACACAATTTAGCAATTCATAGTACAATGTCTTAGGTAGTTAATTGCTTGGTATATTGATCCCATCTTGATAACTAGATTCAATAGTCCTCTATACTCCCAAGTTTCCTTGCATATATAGCAAGGACTCAAATAAATACTTCCTGACTGCTAAGCATGTTTATTTAAATTGGAAGTTTCTACCCTATAAATGTACCAGTTGATATACGATTCTCTGTTTCATTCTGTTATTTTAATAGCCAAGAGCTGATATCTGTGTGTCAGGAACACTCACACCCATATAATGCATCAATATCCTTTTATTTACATTTTCCAGATATTCAAGCACAACTTAAATTTTTGTCTTAATCTAGAAAAGAACCATCCTGTTGTATATATGAATAAACAGTTCAGACAATAACTAAGAGGAGAATTATTTCCTTTTTCTTGTTTCCTTTTTAAATTTTTGTGTATGAAACATGTCAAAATATATACTTACAGGTGAAAATATTTATAAAATGAACACCAGTGAAAAACCCACTCAGGTAAAAAAAAAAAAAAAAAGAACACAGTCTCTTAGAAGCCCTGTTGTGCCCCCTCCCCATCCCATCACTTTCTCCCCCAGAGGTAACTCTATCCTAGCTCTTGTTTTGCTCTTTCCCCCGTTTTCATTGTAGTTTTACCACCTGTGTGTGCGCCCAGACAGCATATTGTTCGCTTTGGCTACTTTGGGTCTTTATATAAACACATGCTGTACGTATTCCTATGGTGTGCTTCTTTTACTCAATATAGTCCTTTCTCCAATTTCATTCTTAACATGGCAGCCAAAAAGAGCCTATTCAACTCGTATAAGTCAAGTTGGGGCACTGCTCTGTTCAAAAGCTTGCAATGGCTGCTCATCTCATCCAGTAAAAGCAATAATGCCAACGCAGCTCTCCATGACCTGGGCACACAGCTGCCTCTCTGACCTAATCTCAATCCCCCACAACCACACTGCCTCCCCTCCAGGAATGCCCCACTGGTGGCTTTGCATTGGCTGTTCCTTCTGAACAGCTCTACCCCCTAACCCCCACCCCTGTGGCTCACTTTTTTACCACTTTCAAGTTTTTAAGGTCACATTCTCAAAGAGGCCTCGCTGACCACCCCATTTAGAATTACAAACACACACACACACACACACACACACACACACACATACACATACACATGCTCTGTCCCCAAAATTCCCATTTCCCCTCCCCTGCTTTCCTTTTATTTCCACAGCAATCATTACTTTGACATTTAATTTATTTAATCATTTACATATTAAATATGTTGTTTGTTTTCTGCCTCTCTTCCTACAAGAATGTAAACTCCGTTAGGTATCTCCAGCACATAGACCAGTGCCTGGCACATAGCAGGCATGCTCAATATGTTTTTGTTGAATGAATGAATGAATGAACATTATGCTTCTGAAATCATCCATACTGATGGCACAGAGTTGTAGTTCATTTGTCTCACATTTCCATTATATGAATACCACAATCTAATTCTCCAATCTGTAATTGATGGCCATTTGGATCATTTCCAATTTTTGTTCTTTTGTTTTTGTTTTTGATTGGCTCTTACGAACAATATTATTATCTGTAAATGTGAATCTTGATGCCCATAACACAGGAAAGGTGGACACTTGACAGAGAACTTGTAGGAATATTGAGGATGCAAATTTCAGTTCCCCTAGGAGTGGCCAACATCTGCCAAACCATCAATGTAAGAGAACTCACATCTACCTCAACACTTATTCTTGTCCCTTGTCAGTCCAGTGAGTATGCAGTGCTATCTCATTGTGCTCTCACTTTGTATTTTTCTAATTAGTAATAAGGGTTTTTCCCTACATTTATTGGCCTTTCCTTCTCTGCAAAATGCCTATTTAAGGCTTTTGCCTAGATTTCTGTTGGGTTGCCTTTTGTTAATTCATCAGGTGTACAAGTCAGGGTCCAGTCAGGAAAACCAAAACCATATAAGGTATTTTATATGGATGAGATATAATACAGGGATTGTTACACAGGTGTTGGAACGCTGAATGAGCAAAAAATGAGTGGAAGCATCTTCTGCCCCTGGAGCGAAGGAAACAAAAGAGATGAGGAGAGTCTCTGGAAACTAGTGCTTGGTCCTCTAGGGGGTCGGTCCATTATTTGGACTCAGTGGATTCACAAACTATTCAGAGGTCAATGAGGGAATGTGGTACAGCTGGTATCCCAGCTGTCAAGAAGATGAATGGCTGTATACCTGCTGGTACTTTCAAGGAAATAGAGAATTGGTGATGCTGGAAGCAGGCTGTCTTCTACCTTGCGACTGGGATTGAGAATGCAGATGGGGTCCATATACTGTATGTCTAAGGATTTAAATTAAGTATGTAAACTATTAAATTAATAATGTGCTATCATCACATCTTGACAAACAGAGCTTCATAATGAGCTGGAAGGCCAGATTTAAGTTCAGGTGAATGATACTCCACAATGTGAGTCTGAAAATTATGTTATTGGTCCATGCTAAATAAATATAGAAATTGAGAGTGTTTAGAAATTGCATAGCAATTTGACAAAGTCATGTTATGTTGCTTGTGAATTTCATTTTCCTTGTAATTTATTTTTTGTCTTTAATAAAAGTATTAGTATACAATAAATTTGAAATTTAAAAGTAATAAACTGGATTTTCATCACAGTTAGTTTGAGAAGCACAGATTTAGACTTCTCAGGCTCTCTCTCTCTTTGAATCAGTGTCACCCAGGCTGGAGTGCAGGGGCATGCTCACAGCCACCACAGCCACCAAAGTCTTGACCTGCTGGGCTCAGAAGATTCTTCCACTTTAGACTTCTAAGTAGCTGGAACCACAGGCATGTGCCAACACCTCCAGCTAATTTTTTGATTTATTGTAGAGACAAGGTCTTTCCATGTTGCCTAGGCTGGTCTAGAACCTGTGGGCTCAAGAATCCTCTTGCCTCAGCCTTCCAAAGTGCTGAGATTACAGGTGTGAGCCACCGCACCTGACTACAGACTTCTCAGTCTCTCAAAGTTCGTAGACCAAGCATGGCAGAACCTGGGAAGAGCAGGACTGTGAGCTCAGACCTTTGGTCCACGGCCCATCCCCTCCTCACCAGGGAACATCTTGCTCCACTAGAGCCTTAAGCACACACATGCGATCACCCAAGTCCACATGTTCAAGCTCCATTCACCGCCATACAACACCAGTAAACACAAACCACCACCCATTAAGCCAGGAGGGCATGGTCTGCTCTTGAAAGGAGGGACCCAAAGTCTTTACATGGGAAATGGTCAAGATTCAAGGTTACCCAGCCCATAGCAGGGGGTAGGTAGGACAGATTCATACCCCTTTGGCCATGCAGACACCTTGTCCCATAGGTAGAAATGAAGTCAGATGAGTCTGAGGGGAGGATTCTTTAAAGCTCAGAGCTCAGAGCAGGAATCTTCTTGTTCAAAGAGTAATAATGACTGGATGTTCTAAAATTGTTGGAAGCTGGTGCCAACTGTGGCAGGAAAAAGGAAACAGGAAGGAAATACTTAATCTCCTCTTCCTGAATTTCCCATCAGGCCCCCATTGGCAGAAACTAACTGGAATTCCTGCCCAGTGCTCAGAAGTCTGAGAAATGTAGTTTGTAAAATCAAAGCCCCAGCATCACACAGAGTTTCTCTACAGTTTCTGGATACTAGACCTATGTCAGATTCCCTGTCACAAATATCCTCTCCAAGTTTATAGATCTTTTTGCTTGTTGATAGTTATTTTTCTCTGTGTGTTACAGCTTTTGATGAATTTAAGGTAGACAATGCCATCAATCTTTCCCTCTATGTTAGGCTTTGCGTGTCGTGTTAAAGAAATCCTCCCAGATCATGAAAACAATCTCCTAAATTATTTTCTGAAAGCTTTTGTATTTAAAATCTATACTTTAAAGACTCATTAAGGTCTTTAATGTACCTGATATTGACTTCAGTGTATAGTATGAGAGGGGTACAATTTCTTTTTTTTTTTCTTTTTTTCCATACCATACCTGGATATCCCAGTGTCATCTACCACAGAATCTCTCCTTCCTTCCTCTGAACTGAACTGTCATATGTCAAATGCCCTTATATGTGTGGATCTCTAACCAGGCTACCTATGGTCTCCTGCTGCTCGATGCCTGTAACACCACCAAAGAATCTCAATTACTATAGCTTTGTAAATATTGATCTTGGTAGGCAACTTCTTAGGCTTTGTTCTTTTTCCTTAAGAATACTGGAGTTATTCTTGGTCCCTTGCACTGCTATACTCTATAAGTAGCTTATCACATTTCACAAAAGAGGAATAAATCCCGCGTGGATTCTAAACAGAATTGCATTGAATCTAAATCAATTAGAGGAGAATTGATATCTTTACAATGTTGAATCTTCTGATCCACAGTAGGGCTTATCTCTCCACTTAGTTAGGTCTTCTTTAATCTCTCAGTTAAAATTTTACACTTTTTTCTATAAAGGTCTTACATGTTTTTGTTAGATTTCTTCTTCAGTGCTTCATGTCTTAAGCTATTATAAGCATCTTTTTAATTCATTTTTTGAATGTTTGTTACTGGCATATAGAAATGCAACTGATTTTTGTATATTGATTTTATATTTGACTACTTTTCTAAACTCATGTATTAATTCTAATAAATTATCTGCAGATTTCTTTGTATTTTCCACATAGTCATATCATATGTAAATAGTAACAGTTTTCTGTCTTCCCATCCAATCCTAATACTTTTTTTTTTTAAGTTGGGTTTCACTCTGTCACCCAGGCTGGAGTACAGTGGCATGATCATGGCTCACCACAGCCTTGGCCTCCTAGGCTCAGGCGATCTTTCCACCTCAGCCTCCTGAGTAACTGGAACTACAGGCACGTGTCACCATGCCCAGCTTTTTTTCTTTTTTTTTTTTAAGAGATGAGGTCTGACTATGTTGCTGGTGTCGAACTCCTAGGCTCAAGTGATCCTCCCGCCTCAACTCCCAAAGTGCTTGGATTATAGGCATGAGCCACTGTGAATGGTCCTGATGCCTTTTATTTCTTGTTTTTCCTCACTGTACTGGTGTGAAACTTCAATAGTCTGTGAATAAAAGTAACTATAGGGACATGCTTGTCTTTTGCTAATCTCAGATATAAGGCTTCAAAATTTTACTAGGAAGTGCAAAATTACTATATTTAGAAATCCTTGACCTGTATAAGGAACTTTCCCTTCTGGTCTCAGTTTGCTAAGAGTCTAATTTATGGTGAATTTTATCAAATGCTTTGTACCTATTAAGATGTTCATATGATTTTTGTCTTTTTCACCTACTAATGTGGAAAATAACATTAATGATTTTCTAAAGTTGAACCAAACTTATATACCTGAGACAAACACAGCTTGTTCATGACTCTTTACCCTCTATATATATATTACAAATTTGAGTTTTCTAATATCATGTACAGGATTTTTGCATGCATTTTTGTTATAATATTCATCTACAATTCCTTCTTATTTACATCAGGTTTTGTTATCAAGAATATGCCTTTTTTTTTCCTATGCTCTGGAATACAATAAATTTGGAACCTTTTTTCTTGAGTGTTTGCTGTCAAATGCTCTACCAGTGATGTATCCCTCTCTTACCTTGAATGTTTGTAGATTTTGGTAGAATTGGAGGGTTTTTTAAGGAAATATTTTTTACTATGAATTAAATTTTTCAAATGATTTTGTTATTGCTTGAGTTTTCTATTTGTTCTTGAGTTCATTTTGGTAGATCGTATTTTCCTAAGATTTTGTTCATTTCTTAACAACTGTCAAAGTTATGATTTGAAATGTATCGTTATAGCTTCTTGCCATTTTAATACCCAGAACATCTGTAAGTTAAGTTTTCTTTCTCAATCCTGATAATGTTTACTATTCCTTAATCAATCTCATTAGGAATTTGTCTTACTTTGACTTATTTGTCTTACTTTGTAGGTCCTCTTTATTAAAAATTTAATTTCTATTGTGTTGATTCCTGCTTTTATACTTATTACTTTCTTTGCATTTAATTAAGATGGAAGCTTACTGCACTAATTTTTCTCCTTTCCTCTTTTTGTTACAGCCTTTAGTGCCATACAATTCCCTCTAGGTACTGCTTTAGCTGCATTCCATCACCTTTGACATTTCATGTTTTTATTATAAATTAATCCTAAGTGTTTTTTAATTCTCATTATGGTTTTATCATGGACTCATTATTTGTTATAAGACATTTCTTTATTTCCTAACATATACTTTTACTACTCTTTCCAGAATCATTTTAGTTATTGATTTCTAAATAATTACATTATAAGAGCCAAGTATATTTTCTTTACTTATTATCTACATATCTGTATATATCATTCTTCCTTCCCTTCCTCTAAAACTTTATTTCATGTTGATAGTGGCCACATTTACGATTTCGTCCTTATTTTACAGGATATCCAGGTAAGGATCTTACTGAATTAAAAGAGAAATTAACATCATTCAGAGATGGATTCACTGATAGGATTCCACATCTTCCATTCTGGGGAGAAGGCTTGTTTGTATGAGAGATAGTTGCAGTCTGTTAGGCAGAAGCATAATGTTATTTTTACCGCTGTTGAATGGGTGTTTTCAATTTAAAAGCGGATATGGGTGCTAAGTAGTCAAAGAAGTAGACTATGCTGAATAGTGTCTATTGTCTTCCAGTTTTCTCCTTTATAATGTCAGGGCTGGGAGCCTAAATGACATTTCCCACACTCCCTTTCCAGCTGTCTTCCTGTTAGGTTCTGCCAGTGAGAGGTTCTCATGAAAGACTGAAAGGCAGAAGGAAGAAGCCACTTTTCCCTGACCTCTACCGGTGCTTCTGGCTTCACCTCCGGCAGGGAGGACAGAAGTAGCAAAGGCATGACAGTGGCATCCCAGAAGCACACTCATCATCACATCTGTATGACTGTATGTTCCATTTTGTTCTTCCAACCCTTCCCACACCTTTGCAACACATTTTCTAAATCCTGTTTGAAATTGTGAAATAAGAATCCAAAGTGGTCCTTAATACACTGATAAATTCATGGGGAGTTATTCTAGTCATTTTTTAAATTAGGATTGCATTGAGATCAGATAATATAAACCAAATGATTTGAATGCCTTAAAATATGCTGTGACTTGCTACAAGATCCAGAATATAGTCAGTTTGCATAAATATTTCATGTATGCTTGAAAAGACATGTATTCTGCAGTTATTGGATAGAGTATTTTATATATATCTCTTAGGTCAAGTTTGTTAATGATGTTGGTCAAATTTTCTATACCCTTCAGAATTTTTGTTTACCAATTATTGAGAAAGATTATTGTGGTTTTATCTATTTCTCATTGTTCTCTAATTTTTCCTTTATACATTTTGAGACCTTGTTATTAAATAAACAAAAATTTCGGCTGGGTTCGGTGGCTCAGTCTGTAATCCTGCGCTTTGGGAGGCCGAGGTGAGTGAATTGCCTGTGCCCGTGGGTTCGAGACCTGCCTGGGCAACTTGGCGAGACCTCATCTTTACAATAAATCAAAAAAACTAGCCGGGCATGGTAGCACAATCCTGTAGTTACAACTACTTGGAAGGCTGAGGTGGAAGGATCGCCAGAGCCCAGCAGGGCGAGGCTGCGGTGGCCAGGAGCGGCCACTGCACTCCAGTCTGGGTGACTGAGTGAGACTTCAACTCAAAAATAAATAAATAAATAAATAAAAATTTTAATTGCTACATTTTCTTGGAGAATATGATACCTTATAGTTACAAAATGGCCCTCTTTATCTTCACTATATTATTTGCTTTAAATTTTATTTTATCTGATATTAACATGACTACACAAGCTTTCTTTGTTTGACATGTCCCTGATATACTGTTTCTATTATTTTATTTTCAATCCTTTTATGTCCATATGTTTTGAATGTCCTTCTTATCAATAGTACCTGGTTAGATTTTATTTGTTCTTTAACTCAAGCTGATAACTTTTGTCTTCTAATCTAGTCCATTTATATTTAATGTAATTACTGACATTTGTGTATGTATCTACCATCTTATTTTAGGTTTTCTATTTATATCATCTTTTCTCCCATTTCCCCTTTTTTTTTTTTTTTGTATTTTTCTGGATTTTTGTTTTCTCTCTATTTTTCTCTTCTACAAGTTTAGAGATTATACATTTTGCTTTTATTCTTTTAGAGGTTATAATATGCATAAAAACTTATCAAAGTCAAAAGTTTGTCAATATCTTTGCCTTCTAAAAACAGCACAAGGACATTAGAATACTTTACTTTCAGTCACACACTCCTGACTTATATATACTTAGACTGAGGTTTCTTTAGGTTTAGACAGTACGAATTCAGGGTACAAAACCCCATGAATATTGACTTGTGAGTCCAAGTGGACCATTCTAATCAAAGCACTTGCCCATCCAACCACCCTCAACTACCCTCACTTCTCATAGTTCTCCATCTTCTGTCTCCGCTGGTCCTTTGTAAATGCTTATCCTTTGCCTGGGACACACTTCCTTATTTGTCATCTGGTTCTTTGTTCTTATGTATCACCTCTTCCTGCTTTCCTTGAGCATCCCCTTCAATCTCAGGTTATTTTCCTTGCTTAAGTATTCCCATCTTGTAATTCTTTCCATCATAGCACTTATCACACGATTTTGTAATGACCTTTTTTTTTTTTTTTGTCTATAGGTTATTTGACGATAGAAATTATGTCACTGTTTCACCTTTGAATCCCCAGTTCTTAGTACAATGTTTGGCACTATTAGTCACCTAATAACACACCTAATTAACATTTATTGAACAAATAGAGTCTCTTGCTTGAAACCCTTCACTGGTTTTCTGTTACCTTCTTACAAAACCCCGCAAGATCTGGCCAATTCTGAAAGTCCTGTTTAATCTTTTTATGTTTAGCTAACAGGACACTGCCAAGATTATATAATCTGGTCTGACCACTGACCAGTTCAGACGCTTATGTTTGCCTGGTTATGTATCTCAAGAGAAAAGGGAATTATGATCATGCTAAGGTAATTCTGTGACAGATAGGCATATCCCATTCAATGCGAATTATCAGAAGCATTTTGTAACCGAGAGCAGCCTTACATGCCCTTATCATCACTGAAGTGGAATAATGACATACCAATGGACCTAGAATGCCACGCCATTTAAATGTAGCCACCCAAACCAATATCATCTTGTACCTGAAAAGGAAAGAAGAATCCACTTGTTGGTTTAAGGAATATCATCCTTGCTGCTGATTGAGACATTGTAATCTGAGATTGCTATGACCCAAGATTGTCAGTTCTAGAGCAGGGGGCATTTGTTATCTTTACAGCTGCTTAAGAATACTTTCTATTGAAAACAGTTGTTCAATATATGCTTCCTGAATAGAAAGTTGACCTTCTATACTCCAATGATATAGTATAGAAGACAAAATGATAGAATTCTTAGACCCAGAAGAAATTTCTGTAAGTTATTAATTCAAACTCCTATCTCTGAGTAGGACCTCATCTAAATTCCTACCTCAAAGTCAGTTGTTCAGCAAGTGTCTAGGAACAAAGTATCTGATCTTCCATTGGCTGATCCAATGTTTTATCAGTTACTACTGTTTAAAAAATTGTCCCTGTTATTCCTCAGCTTTGTCTCTGGCTCTTAAACACAATAAGTACTGACCAGCACTAGACAATTAAAGACTGTATCGACCAGATGAACTTGTGTCTGTGCTAAGACCACAGGGTCACCTGCATAGACTTAGCCTTTTACAACTTGTTTCCTTAGCCTGGCTCCATGCTTTGGAATTTGATACCTGACTCTGATTTCTTCATTACTTTGGCCTCCTGGCTTTGGCCTATGATCTTTGGATTTCTGATCAACTCTTACTAAGCACACTCCTGATTTCAGCATCATCCACCACTTTGGGGGTAATGGACAATGCATCAGTCAACCTTGCTCTATGGTTCTCCCATCAGTTAGCCTAGTTTTCTTAAGAGCATTTATTGGCTCCTTCACCTGCACAGCTGATTTTGTCCCACCAATCAGAGACAGATACTCAGACCATTTGTCAGCTAAATCTTATTATTCCAGATGAATTTCATATTCTCTGATTTTATATTCTATTAAAACACAGAATATTTGGTCATCATCCTTCATATAACCATATCCCTTTTTTAAAAGAAATAATGTTTTCTGCAAAATGAAATAGAATATGTTGGAAACACCACTGACATTAATTATATTTCTGTAGATTATAACCATTCGAGTCGACTCAACTGAATGACAACATTTGTAGTAGCAGATCAGGGACATAATAGAAAAAGGAACATAAAAAATTATCAACTTTCTATAGATCTAAAGAGAAAGCTAGACAATTGCTTTTCTTCCAATTAAAGATAAGCTTACATACCACAAAATAAAGTAAAAGGCTATGCAACCACATAGGTAAAACATGCATGACAGAGATAAAGAGAGAAAAAAATTGCCAAGACCTCATTCCCCTGGCCTTCCCCCACAAAATTTAATAAGTTGGATATCTTCAGAACTAACCTAAAAATGGAAACTGACCATTAAATAACAATTATATAGAGTAATGGGAGAAATTGTCATTTTAGACAAGAAAATTAACTAGAGGGCAGAGAAAATGATTAAAGTCACAAAAACCACAGAGAAGGTATAATGAATTACTTGAACTCAGTGGGAAACAATTCTAAAAAATAAACAGGACTTTTACCAAGAACCAAAAAATACAAAGAATAATATAAATGTTCTGTGTCCTTTTCAAGAAATGGCTTTCTGTCCTTTTATTCTTTTAATGGCTTCTATTTTCTATTCACTCAAAATTACTCATTCAAAATCCTCTTCATATGGGGTTGTTAATAATGTTGTCCATCTACAAGCAAAAACCCTCCATGTACAAATATACACATTTTGGCTTTTTCTCCTGGTCTTTGTTGAATACATTATAGATAGATGTCATGATGCTGTGCTGCAGGAATCTAACACCAAGGGATGTCTTTGTTGTACATTTTTCTTTTACTTCTTCTTTGAGAAAGATAGTAGAACAAGCTGGAGCCACTATAGTTTAAGTTTGTTTGGAATGATATGCAAAAGTCAGAAGTGGAAAGTTGGAAACAGCAGTGCTAATTAAGAAACATATCGATGCAAAGAATTGTACAACCTACAGAAATACAAAAAGAATGCAATTTTCCACTCTGTTTTTTCCTATATTTTTAATTCAAAACATTAAAAGGTTGCTACCTGTTCTCCTTTGATATTGTCTCAGCTTTCTGCCTAGAAAACTGTTGAACAGATGGTTTCCTGTATCCTTACAGAACTCTGAGACTGAGGTTTACTAATGTATCTGTTAGGTTGAACATGCATGTAATTCACAGGAAACTTAGCACTTGTTGAAATTAACAATGGTTTTCTTTCTGCAAGTGCTAACCTAAGAATCTCTGAGTATTTGAAGTTTATTGCAGGTTAGCCTTTTCTTCACTTTTATTGGCCTTTCTCTTAGAGATTTCCTCCTCCTCTTTTTGCCTGAGTCCCACAGTAGATTAAGAAAGGGATGGGGATGGGAAGATACACACCACCAACTCAACTAGTAAAATGGAATCCAGCTCAAACTCTACCAAGGAGCACCTCTTTCCCATATCTCAAGCAACAGTTTTCTATGCAGGAGGTTTAGGCAATAACTACAAAATATTTTCATATCTGGAACATAATACCCCCAGGACTGTCATTCTTCAAAATTGTTTTGGCTATTTCTGGCCCTTTGTATACCCATATGAATTTTAGAAGCAGCTTGTCATTTCCCACGGGTAATTTTACATTTAACTTTTTCAGGAACTGCCGTACTGTTTTCCAATGCAGTTGCACCATTTTACACTCCCATCAACAATGTTTGAGGGATCTAATTTCTCAGGATCTTCATCAACACTTGTTATTGTCCATCTCTTTTGTATAAGCAACCCTAGTGGGCATGAGGTCGTATCTTTTTATGATTTTTATTTGCAGTTTCTTCATGACTAGTGATGTTGAACATTTTTCATGTGCTTCTTGGCCATTTGTATATCTTGATTGAAAAAATGTCTACTCAAATTATTTGCCCATTTTTAATTGGATTATTTGACTGTGTATTGTTGAGATGTAAGAGTTCTCTATATAATATGAATACTAGACCCTTAACAGATATATAATTGGCTAATATTTTTCCCATTTTGTGGTTTGCCTTCTTTCATCATAGTGGTTTGTCTTTCTTTATAATGTCCTTTGAAATACACAAGTGTTTAGTTTTTATGAAACCCAACTTATTTATTATCTTTGCTTTAAATTTCACATCTAAAAAAACTATCACCTGGTCTAAACATAAGATGTATACTTATGTTTTCTTTTAAGAGCTTTTTGATTTTAGCTCTTACATTTAGGTTTTTTTATCTATTTTGAGTTGATTTTTATATGTTATGATGTAGGGATCCAATGTCCTTTTTTTGTATGTGGATATCCAGTTGTCTCATCACTGTTTATTGAAAAAAACTATTCTTTCCCCCATTGAATTTCCTTTGCACCCTCATTGAATATCAATTGACCATAAATGTTGAAGTCTATCTCTGGACTCTCTGTTCTATTCCACTGATCTATGCGTCTATTGTTATGTCAGTCTTAACTGTTGTAGCTCAGTAGTAAGTTTTGAAATTGAGGAATTTGAGTTCTTCAATTCTGTTCTTCCTTTTCAAAATTATTTTGTCTATACTAGATCCCTTGCATTTCCATATGAGTTTTAGGGTCAGCTTGCCCTTTTCTGCAAAATAAAAGAAAAGAAAATACCACCTAGAATTCTGATAGAGATTGCATTGAACCTGTAGATCAATTTGGGGAATACTTCAACATTAACAATGTTGCTCTGTCTACATCCATGAACATAGTATGTCTTATTTAGGCCTTCTTTGATTTCTTTCCATAGCGTTTTGTAGCTTTTGTGTACAAGTCTTGTATTTTCTAGATTAAACTTATTTTTAAGTATTTTAGTCACTAAGAAGTAGAATTTCCCAAATTATGTGGAAAGATGTTAACTAACGCTTCATAAACATTTTTCCTGCTGAGCAAGCCAGAAATCTAGAATTCTTTCTTAGCACCTTCCTCTCCCTTATCTCTTATAGCCAATCTATGAACAACTTTTGTTGATTTTAATCTTCTGAATCTGTCCACTTCTCTCTATCTCCATCATTACCACCATAATCCAATTTGCCAATATATCTTGCCTAGAAACTGGAAATCATCCCCCAAATTTCTTCCCACATTCCCTCTTGAATCTATTCAATCAGTGTTCCACCATGTAGCCAGAGTGGTCTCTCTGAAGCAAATTATCTCTCCCTGCCTAAATTCCTTCCTTGAATACATTATTTCTCTGCTTAAGTCCCTTTCATGGTGTTTTTCTGCTACTAGGATAAAGAGTTCAGCCCTACCTTTCTCATCTACCTCCTCTGATTCTCCATGCTCCAGCCTTCCTGGCCCTTATACATACTTCCTCAAGTGAATCAAGCTCACTCCCATCACAGGGCTTTTAGATATGATAGTTTATCTGCTATGAAAGTTCAGTGTACAGAGTGAGGGACATTAAAGTCCTACCAGCCTTAATATACCTGTGCAGGGTACTCAAAATCAGTGGCAAAATTTATTTCTTTCACTTCATTCATTTACGACTTTGAGTGAGAATAAAAACAGGGAATAGGGCATCAGCTTCATAGCTTATATTTGTGTATAACTTAGTATAGAGTAGACATTTTTGGGTCAGGAATTCTTAAAGTCTAAAATGTTGACATAATAACTCCATTTCTTTAATAAAGGAATTTGAGATATGCTTTTAACAATACAAGAAGTGTTATCTAAAGTAGTATTTATAAATTGTACTAACAAATTATACTAATATACCTTTTTACAGATGTAAAAAAGTGATCTGAAAAGACATACTGATAGAAGCACGGAGAACTTTGGATGATGGGTGAAATAGAATAAATAACTCCACTGAGGACTCTAAAAATAAATATCAACTGTTTTGCTATTCTGTCAAAAGATGATCAACTTAAACATGTCTCAGGACTAGTGATTTTGAAATAATTTTTACAGAATTTCTTATATTATAAAAGTGGTATAAGCAGAACACACATTTTTTTTCAAGTCCACAAAACAAATTCACCAAGATAGACATGCTAGAGCATAAAACTAGTCTCAATAAATACTTAAAAATGGAAATCAGAAAATATTCTCTGACTGCAAAAGTACTATATTAAAAATCAATAACAAGTATATTCCAGATATTTAGAATCTGAACAGTGCACTTTTGAATAACCAGTAGCCAAAGGAAAAAAAATCACAAAATCACAAAATGAGACAATAATAAAAATGCAGCCGGGCTCGGTGGCTCAGCCTGTAATCCCGCGCTTTGGGAGGCCGAGGTGAGTGGATTGCCTAAGCCCACGGGTTCGAGACCCGCCTGGGCAAGTTGGTGAGACCTCATCTCTACAATAAATTTTTTTAAAAAATCAGCCGGGCGTGGTAGCGCGTGCCTGTAATTTCGGCTACTCGGAGGGCTGAGGCGGAAGGATCCCCGGAGCCCAGCAGGTCGAGGCTGCGGCGGCCGGGAGCGGCCACTGCACTCCAGTCTGGGTGAGAGTGAGACTCCAACTCAAAAAAAAAAAAATGCAGCATATCAAAATTGTGGGATGCAGCCTAATCAGTGCTTAAAGGGAAAATTGTAGCATTAAATGCTTAATTTTTTAAAAAGAAGAAAGGTGTAAAGTCACCAATCTTAGCTCCATCCTAAGAATCTAAAAGCAGAGAAAATTAAATCCACAGTGAGTGGAAGAAAGAAAAGAATAAAAATGAAAATGGAAATCAATAAGATAGAAAACAAACAATAAAGAAAATAAATAAATAAAAGTTGGTTCTTTTTTTTTTTTTTTTTT
>CAUYQG010131613.1:0-50783 GCA_963574415.1 Tarsius wallacei
ACTACCACGCCCAGCTAACTGTTTGATTTATTGTAGAGATGAGGTCTCACCAAGTTGCCCAGGCAGGTCTCGAACCCGCGGGCTCAGGCAATCCACTCACCTCAGCCTCCCAAGGCGCAGGATTACAGGCTGAGCCACCGATCCCGGCTAAGGGTCAAGTTCTAAGGATGCATTCACAAGTAAAGGAGGAAAGGGGTAGAGGGGCAGGAGGGGCGCTCGTCTGAGAGGTCGCTGCTGTCCTCTACTGGAACCATTAGATCCTTAGAGCGGACAGAGAAAAGGCAATGGCTTGAAAGTTCCATCAGTGAATTTG
Organism: Tarsius wallacei; assembly: GCA_963574415.1. Taxonomy (NCBI): domain Eukaryota; kingdom Metazoa; phylum Chordata; class Mammalia; order Primates; family Tarsiidae; genus Tarsius; species Tarsius wallacei. Next base: position 314 of record CAUYQG010131613.1, read on the forward strand.
GACAAATCCCTTAACCTCTGTGATGTGGTGAGAGACCAGGTAGTAAATAAATAGCCCAATGCCTGGCACACAGAAGGCCCTCGAAGCGTGTCATTTGAATTGGAATCTGAACCTTTTGGGAATCAATAGCTGCTTCCAACAGTTTTTAATTTTTTAAGTTGGAGAGGTACGATTAATAACTAGTGGTAGCAGTAATAAGCTTTGTATTGAATACAGCAATTTGTTTTTGTGTCATGAAAAATGTTCTGACTCAGCATACTGACGTGCCCTCTGGCGGTGGTGTCCTTTACACTGAAATGTGCTTTTAAAAAATACATATTTTGTCCCCATTCAAAGAAGGGTTTACCCGCCTCTGCTTTCATGTCCTAACACATATTGAGGGATCATCTCACCCTCCCCCCGTTTGCCCTTGTACGCCAAGATCCTGGAGAACAGCCAAGCAAGGCGGTGCTTGGCTCGTTTTTGATCTTGAAGGAGGAGGAAGATCAAGTGTGTGCAGTCTTAAGTGCCTGGAAGGTGCTTATTTGATTTTCAGCTAGTCTTTGTTCTAGCATACATTGAATTGTAAACACAGGACAGCAGCTCCCAATAGGCGCCTGAATATCTGAGGGGCAAAATACCCTGGGGTCCCACACCCACACTCTTGTGAGTCCTTCTAGACTGGGCAGCTCACTCCTGTCCAGACCTGGATATGGAGTGAGTCAGGGAACTTACTTCCTCTACTCTTATGAAGTCCTGACAACCAGGGTTGGATCTGTTGCCACTCAGAGGAGACCTCGAGGACAGGGTAGAAATCCATGCAGAAAAATGTGTTTGCTGTGTCTTAAAGTTCTAGTGCCTATTTAAGACCTTGGGAGAGAAAAGTTAGACCACTCTTGTGTGGGCTGAAGAACTCAGACTCTTGGTTGCAAGGAACAGAAGCCAAGTTGAACTACATTTAACCAAATGGGGGGAAAAAAAGCATGGGGGTTGGATTCATTATAGGATTTATTATAGGGTATCTCCTAGCATTAAAAGCAGAAATAAAGCCAGGCCACATGAAGGAACTGGAACCAGAAGAAAAATAATCAGCCTAGCTTTGGTCAGTTGTCCAGTTCATTTGCACAGCAGATCTGTGTAATACAATCCTACAACAATGGTAGTAGCAAGAATAACAACTGGAGAATGGCCAGGAGTCAGTATTCCACAGAACAATGGTAGTAGCAAGAATAACAACTGGAGAATGGCCAGAAGTCAGTATTCCACAGAACACTGAACTCCAGGAGGCCTATCCCATGAAAGGGCGGATCACAGTGGGTCTCAAATAGAGCAGAGACCTCAACTCAAGGCAGAAATTTGGGAAGCCTCAGAATATGGGGGTCTTTTGAAGATCTTAAAAGGGAATTGACCCAATTCAGATGGCATGGATCTCACAGTAAGGGGTGGGGTACTTGAGAAAGAGACGGAAACAGAGAGATTAGATTATAAAGGGTCTATAATATAAGCTCTAAGGGAAAGCATTGTTTTTCTGTGTTCCCCACCCCCACCTTCCAGACTCAAGGACAATGGTGTGTATATAAGAAGGGCTGAATAAACATATAGGTTGAATCATATGGAACTGACATTTTTGCAGATCAAAAAGTTAGATATAGACAATGTTGCATTGTTTGACCTAATATGTGATGCACGTTTGTTGAGTTCAAATGGGACTTCACTTTGAATCTTTGCTATGGTGCCTTGAGGAAGTCATGGACTTGATGGTTTTAAGGTGCCACCTTGCACCCAGATGCTGGAAGCCCAACTTCCAGATTTAATACCCAGAAGAAAACTGCCAGTCAGAGTCAGGAATGAGCAGGAGTCAGAGAGATCTGGGTTCAGGTCCCAACCAAGCCCGGCCTGCTGGGCCCCGGCAGGCCCTCAGTGAGCCAGCGAGTCCTGTCCTGAGCTGACAGTGCCACCTCCTCCCTCAGCTGGGACCACTCGCTCCTATTTTACGGTGAAAAGAGAGGAATAACTTTTTCCAATGGAACCCTGTGGAAGATCTTAGGCAACACAGCCAACTTGAGCTGAACTCAGGCCAGCATCCTGGGCCACAGCTCAGCTGCAAATGCGGCCAGAGCCTGATGTGGGGGCTCTGCTTGCTGCCAGGTGGCTCCTCCCAGTGTGAACCAAGCGTAGGCTGCAGCCCCCAGGGGACCAGGCCGAGTGAATCAAGCGTAGGCTGCAGCCCCCAGGGGACCAGGCCGAGGGCCCAGGAGACACTTCAGTCACTTTGCAGTTGCTCCCCTTGAATTCCACTTTTAATAGCATCTGAAGGGCAGGGAGCCCGAGGCTGACCTGTGAGCCCGGGGTCCTGACTTCTCAGGGCGAGACGCTCTTGAAAGTATTCCTTGAACATCCACATCTGTTTTCAGCAAATGCACCCCAGTCACTGCTCTGCCCTTTCAGAGAGCACAGTTAGTAATGGAAGGTAACTTATAAAGGACTGATTGCATACCAAGTGCTTTCCTAAACATTCTGTATATACATCATCTCTTGGAATTATCTCAAAACCCTGATTAGGCAGAAGGTACTAATAACCTTATATGCTGGAGAGGAATCTTAGGGGGAAAAAAATTTCAAGGGAGGTAGTAGGGAGGGAAAAACAGGAAGAGGAAAAATAAATCCACAAGATAACATCGTAAAATATTACAAAGTCATCCTATTTTAAAAAGAACCTACGGACATTTTTCAGACTTGCAGAGCCACTAAGCGGCACATGCAGGAGTCAAACTCATGTTTGTTAAAAGCCAAAGCCCTTTCCTCAACAGATAGTACCATTTGTGGGACATGTACCATGTGCCAGGTGCTCTGCTGGTCATTTCCCGTGCTGAAAACTCTGTATCATGAGCATCTTTCAGGCGAGGAAGCTGGAGAACAGAGAGGAACTAGGACGCGTCTGAGGATTAGATTCAAGGATTTGAATCAAGGAGACCTGCTTCCACAGCATCTTGTCAGGTTTGAGAAGGACAGTGCCAATCACAGCTTTGTCTCATGTTTTGGTAGCAAAGTTGTGACCTCTTTTTTTTCTCCCAAATCCCATCTAGTTTGGAGTTCCCTAGAACAGTAATATAAGGCATTTTATGTACTATGGTATATTCATACAATTGGATATTCCTGAGCAGTGACGTGAAATGAACTGTTGACGCACACATGTGATGAGTGGAAGAAGCCTTGTCCAAAAGACTGCATACTGGATCATCCCACTTATATGATGTTCTAGAAGGAAACTAACCTACGGAATGCTTCTGATATTTCTCAACTAGAAGATTGGTTGCCTCTTGTGGGGGGAATTGACTGGGAAGGAGCATGAGGGAACTTTCTAGGGTGATGATAATGTTCTGTACCTTCCCGGGAACTTGGGTCACATAGATGTATGCACTTGTCAAAACTCAACAAATGGACACTTACAGTTTATGTACTCGACTACGTGTATATTATACTCCAAAAGATTAAAAAATGAATAGTGAACTCTAATTAATAACAGGCTGAAGTGTTTAAGAGGCAATGAACTGGTATCTTCAACTTATTTGGAAATGCATTCAAAAACTAAGATTTCTGAATTGATAGATAGCTAGATGACAGATAAATAGATATATGATAGATGATAAATAGATAGGTAGATAGATAGAAATACAAATAGATAAATATGTGATAAAGCAAATACAGCAGAATGTTACCAGTAGCATCTAGGTTGTGAGTATGGTAGCGTTCACTGTGAAATTCTTTCATCTTGACTGTGCGTTTGAAAATTTTTATAGCAAAATGTTGAGTTGGTGGGGAAAGCAATTATGTGGAGCCCTGGGGTCCCCTAGTGGTGAGTCAGGGGTCCCAGAGCTCAGGATTGGGAGGTAAGCAGGCACCATCATCCTTAATTATCCCTGTCACAGCTCTTGTGTCCACGAGTGAGCACTGAAATGCACATTTTCTTGGACTCACTTTAAGAGACAAAACTGAGGCCCTGAGGGGACACGCCCAAGCTCTCCCAAGACTAGAACCCCAAACACCCAGTTTCCAGCCACTCCTCCCCCCGTAAGCTTTATTCAGGCCCATTTTCTTCCAGAGAACATGGGCTTTTGTTCCTTAGCTCGGGGCTATGAATCACACCTGCGTGTAGGGATCCAGGTAACAGATCCTAGCACAATAAGCTGGTGGCTCTCAGCTCGGTAAAACAAGCCTATGCGTTAGAACTCCACCTGCCAGTGGCTTCCTGGAGATGTATTTGAAGTAGGAGGAAACCGGAGTGGTTTCCACAAATAAATAACCCAGGGAAAGACAAGCCTCTCAGATCAAAGGAGGACTCTGGCCCAAACTTGAACCAAAATCAAGGGTGCTCTTTCGACTCTGCTCTGGCCAGGTGAAGGAGGAGTGGAGAGAGTTGATCTGCTGTGCAAACATTCCCTGTCTCTGCCCTTCCTGGGTTTGCATGTTCCTGAGACCAGGAGCCGGGAGGAAGCCTGGCTCTCTGAACTGCTGCCAGGTCCTGCCTCATGACATTCCAGCCCGGCTTCTAGGCACAGCAGGTGCCAGCAAATTGGCCTCTTGTCGTGTCCAAGCCTGAGGGGCTCCCTCGTGGGCTGCACGCCTGTCTCAGAGCTCTCACCTAAGCCCACTGAGGCCCCCAGTTCTTTGAGGCACTTTGAGGCCTTCTTGGTCATGTGTTTGGTGGCCCTGCTGGCTGATATTACTGCTACTGGGGGAAGGAAGAAAAATGGAAAGAGGTTCACAGAAGCCAGCAGCTCTGACTCCTCTCACGGGGTGGTGGTGGGGGTGGGGGATGGCATCCTAGGGCAGAGGAAGGTCCCTTAGAAACTGCAGTTCACTAAGATTCGTGTGCCCATCTGTCACTGAGGATTGTCAGTAGCCTGGATCAAGATTCCTCGCTTCTAACAAGCTCTCAGGGGACGCTGCTGCTGGTGGTCCCAGACCACACTCTGAGTAGCATTACCAATGGCCAAGTCCCTCCCCTCATGAAGGCTGTGGACACCAAGCAAACTCATAAGTAAAAACATATCATTGTAAATTTGTGAAGTGAGGAAAATCACCAGCATGCTACAAAAGGTATCAGCAGAGCTAGGACCTTCTTCATATGGGAGGAGGGTGGCAGGAAATGCTTCTATCAGAATGGGATTTTAAACTGGGACCTCAGGTGGGTGGAGTGGTAAAAGCATTCCAGGCAGTAGGAGTAGTGCGTGAAAAGGCCCCGGGGCAGAAGCCAGCTTGGCTTCTTCAAAGAAATGACCAAGAGGCCAATGCGGCAAGTGGAGACTGGTGTGAGCTGAGGCTGGAGAGGGGACCAGGCCACATGGGGCGGATGAGGAGCTCTGACTTCATTCTAGTTATGATGGGAAGCCCTGGAGGGTTTCAGCAAGAATGTGTCATGATCCATGCTTGTGGAAGAAGGGTTGGGATGGGCTGGGGAGTGGGCTGTGAGCTGGTTCTTACAGAATCCTACAGGAAAGAGTCTTGAACCTTGGCAGTAGCAATAGTTTTCATTCTTTCTGATGTGGGTCATGTTTCCTGGGGGCATGAATGTTTGGGGGATATGGTACAATTGGGGAAAAGAAGTCTTTTTTCCCCATAAAGTAATATGAGAACTCTTTGATTAAATGAACATTTTATGAGAGCAAAAAAACTTGTAAGGAACCAACCTTCATCCTGCCTTCTTTTGATTCCTTATTAGTTAGGATTTTTCCACAGCAATGTCAAAAACGCAACTCAAATTGGCTCCAACAAAAATGGAGTTTTATTGGCTCATGTAATTAAAAAGTCCAGGGATAGTAGTAGCTTCAGGCATAATTGGATTTGGGTGCACAAGTGTTTTTCTTTCTGCATCTCTAAGCTCCACCTTCTTCTGTGCAAACTTCGCTGTCAGGGCAGCCTCTCTGGAGACAGAGGCAAAGAGGGACCCACGCTTGCCAACCTCAGTGAACTCAGAACCAGGTCACATGACCACCCTTGAACCAATCACAGCAACCAGGGGAATGAAATTTTTCATTGGCTAGACTGGGTCACATGTCAACCTTAGGAGTTAAGGTGGGTGCTGTCAGCCCCGTTTGACCACGTGGACTGAGAGTAAGGACTGAGGGGCGGCTGCCAAAGGGGGATTGGAGTGCTGAATGCTGGAGAAGGGAAGAAACGTAGGCCAGCAAACCCACAGTCATCCTCAGTGGGCTCCTCACTCATTCTGAATATAACCTGTTTCCCCACCAGTCATGAAGCCTGGTTCAAACTCATCATGTTTTGGTTCTAAATCCATGTCTGGATCTTTCCTCTCCCGAAGGCACTTGGTTCATGATGCCCCACCTGTCCCATCTCCTCTGCTACTCCCAGCAGAATATGCACTTGCCCGGGTCAGAGGCCTTTGTCCCTGAGGTTCTTATTTCCAGTTTGAAGGATGTCTCTAGTGCACGGTCCACATACTGTAGGAATGCAATGATGGGGCTATCTTGAGTGTAAACACGGGTCTCAGCCCCATGGTGTCTGTGCTAATTCCAGGGAGATAGTGTGGCAACTGAGCTGAACTGTAGGACATCCGTTGGTGTGCACAGAGAGCTGCCTGGTGTGAACCGTCCTCTTTCCATTTGGTGGCTGGAAGTACTGGTGTAGTAGAGGAGAAAAAACCCAAATGTTCTTTTAGTTTTTATAGAAAAGAAGACACATTTTTCCCTTTCACCATGCCTCTAAAAGGACACCACCTGCTCAGAATCACCCAGAGTGTCTGGCAGGGTTGCAAATGCGGATTGCTGGGTCCTGTCCCAGACCCACAGAGGAATCAGAACCCTGGGGTGGGGGAATCTGAATGTGGGTCAAGCTCTGCTGAGGAACCTCTGTCCCCTCACACCTTCACACACACATGCACACACACACCTCTCTTGCACACATTCTCTCGCACGCATGACCTCTCTTTTATACACATTCTCACACTCTTTTACACACTGTCTCACACACATTTTCTCTCACACACTCTTTTATATATACATTCACATTTTCTTTCTTCTGTCTCTTTCACAGACATTATCTTTCACACATTGTCTTTATCTCTCTCTCTTTCACACATACACATTATCTTTTTCTTTCTCTCTCTCTGACACACATTTTCTCTCTCTGTCTGACACATACACATTGTCTTTTTTCCTCTCTCTCTCTCACATACACACATTCTCTCTCTCTCTGTCTCTCTGTCTCTCACACACACACACACACACACACACACACACACACACACACCTGCTCTGGGCCTTTCCAGCTCAGGTTCCCAGCTCCACCTGCCCTCAGGGCTTCGGGGTGAGTCTCTCTGGTGCTCCTTCCCTCCCTTCTTTCTTTAGTTTGGTAAGTTACTGCTCTAGAATGATGCTTCTTTAGACAAAAACTGTTGGAACACACAAAACAGAGCCGCGCACAGACTCGATTCCCCAGCAGCTACTGCTTTCCGGGGCCTCATGTTTGGGGAACATCTTTCACTTTCCAGCGTGTGCCAGGGCCCACTCAACTAGAAGCCCAGCTTCTTAGACCCTGCCGTGTCCCCTGTCTTCCCTCGGGTCTCGGATCTTGATGACACTTGTGAGTGGGGCCCATGCGTCCATGATGGTGTACTCGCAGTGCCTGGAGGCATTCCTCCAAAGGGGTTAGCTGTCAGCATGGAAACCATGAATGGGATGAGAAGGTTACCATTTACTGAAGCCAGCACGTACTACCATAGAGGCCACATTGTTTCTTCAGGATGCCCTGCCTCAAATGCTGCTCACCTCCCTTCTTTCCTTCCCACCTCCACCTTGTCCCCAGTTACAGCCACCGGGTGTTCACGTCTCATCGGCTCACCCCCCCAACTTTGCCCCCCCCCACCCTCTAACTCAGCTCCACCCCTGCCCTACCCCCTCGTACCCTTCTCTTGTTGTGTTCCCTCTGCGTGGATGCTCCCACGGCACCCCCCCATCCCACCGTCTCTTTCTTCAGGTACCTGCTCAGATGTCACCTTATCAGAAAGAACTTTCCTCCTGTCTGCTTGATTTTCCTCCACAGCTCTTTGTACGAGCAGACACCCATAGGATGCATGTACTTGCTTATTTTCTGTTCTTCCTCCTCCAACCTTTCTCCCCCACAGCTAAAATGTGAGCTCTAACCTAATTCCAGGCAAGGGCTTTTCCTGAATCATGTCCTGCTGTGTCCAGTGCCTGGAACCATCATGCAGTCAATAGGCAATCATGATGAATATGGGTTGAGTTCGTTCAACTCCTGCAGAGACCTCCAGGCTGTCCTTCCATCCCTCCTCCCATCTCTCCTCCCTGTTCCTGCCAACAGTATCTTTATAAAGCATACAAGGGCCAGGAGTGGTGGCTCATGCCTATAATCCCAGTAGTTTGGGAGGCCAGGGTGGTGATATTGCTTGAGCCCAAGAGTTTGAGACAAGTCTGGGCCACATAGTGAGATTCTTATCTCTACCAAAAAAAAAATTATCTGGGTATGGTGGTGAGCATCTGTAATCTCACCACTTTGGGAAACTGAGGTGGTAGAATTGCTTGAGGCCAGGAGTTCGGAACCAGTCTGGACAACATAGTGAGACCTCGTCTTACAAAAAATAAAATGCAAAAATTAGCCAGGCATAGTGGTATGCACCTGTAGTCTCAGAACTTTGGGAGGCCTAGGCAGGAGGATTGCTTGAGTCCAAAAGTTCAAGACCAGCCTGGACAACATAGCAAGACCATATCTCTACATAAAATAGAAAAGTTAACTGGGCATCGTGTCACACACCTGTAGTCCCAGCTACTTGGGAGGTTGAAGTGACAGGATTGCTTGAGGCCAGGGGTTTGAGGCTGCATTGAGCTATGATTGGTCACTGCACTCTAGCCTGGGTGGTAGAGTGAGACCCTGTCTCAAAAAAACAAAACAAAACAAAAAGTACACAGCACCTCATTCCCCTGAGTCCTCTTGTCTGCCAGTCCTTTCACCCCTGCAACCTTCAGGATGAAATCCAAACTCATTAATGTCACACTGAAGGTGCCTTGAACCCTGCACTTTGCTCCTGTCTGCTGTGCCCTGGCATTGCTCTATTCTCTGGCCATCCTCATCCTCATTTAGCACTGATTCTATCCTCTATGAAATAAAGCTTTTTGTGGGACTAGGAACTTGCTCCCATCAGGCCAGGAGGGGCCACAAAACAACCCCAGTGAGGGGTAATGTGGGTCATGACCCTGGTAGGAGGTGATGGGGAGAGGGCAGGGGGCACTTGGCAGAATTCTTTCTTGAGCCTCAGAAATAAGTGGGCACAGACAGGGCGACTTCAGGCCAGAGGCAATGCCAAGCCAACTGCTGATGCTAGTACTTTTAGTTAAAAACTACAATTGATGAAGTGTTTATTGCTACAATCACTTACTGAGCCAGTGAAGTGCATACAAGCAGCTGGGAAGATGTGTAGCCCAGTGAGGAGACTTGGGCAGCTCCAGGTTCTGACTCAGAGTCTCGAGAGAGGCTTACCTTACTTTCGAGGTCTCTGAACTCTGTGATCTAGCTGCTCTTGGCATTGTCCGACCTTTCAGCTGCAGGCCCAGGCCGTGCCACCTTTGCCCAGCAAGCTGGGAATCAAAGCCCTATGGCCGGGCAGCTCCTGGGCTCCCCTCACTCCTGCAGGCTTTCCCCACCCTGAGGAGAGTTGGCCGGCAGAGCTGCTCTGGGACCCAGGTTAACTTGTCTTTGACTTCAGTGGCAGCTCCTGTTCCCAAATACCTACTCGCATCCACTGATTGATAAAGAGGCAAAGGAGCCTGGGTTGAGCTGTGGAACTTGACCTCTCTTTCCAGATGAGGCTCATATATGTATAGACCATCTGATGGACTGAGAAGGCCAGACAGATGCCCAGATTCAGGAAGGCCAGTGATGCTCTCATAATGGGAGAAGCCGTTGTGTGCTGTGTAGACGCATGGTTGGGGCTGAAGGGACAGGGGAGAGAGGTTTAGGATGGAGGCGGCCTGGCTGCACTGGCAGTGTGCATGACCAGGACCTGTATTCACTAAATGAACTTCTCTGTGAGCCTAATATTCTTACCTGGCTGTGGAACGTGCCACCCAGCAGGATTCTCCTTCTCAGGGCAGTGCTTTCACACTAAGGTATGAGGCAACTCCTGGGGGAATCCTCATGCGCCATGCCCCAGGGTAGCAGCAGGAAGCACAGGGGCAGAGATGGCGCTCAGCTGAGCCAGGGGCAGCAGGCTGGGTGCCGTGAGAGGCTGGGACTGTGAAATCCCATGAGCTGGTCCAGGAGGTGTGTAGGCATCCCAGAGGAGTCTTAGGAATGCAGAGAGGGAAAGAGGAGCTGTGCAGGAGACCAGACTACCTAAATGAATTTAGTCTTGGAGGTGTCAAGCGCCAATGGTCTGGGGACTGCGGATAGAGGACATTGGGGCACCGGGCTTATCTTTTACAGTGTACAGTGCCCTCTCCAGAGAGTGCTGGCATTGCTGGAATTGGTTACTTCCTCACTGCAGGCTCCAGTCACCCCAGACTATAGTAAATGGAGGCAGGCTGACCTTGGACTTGGGGGATTTGGAAAAAAGTGGCTGTATCAGTAACATGACTTTCCCTCTTGCTTTATGATGCTGGGAGACAAAACCAGTTCCAACAAGGAAGATACTGTTTTTTCCATCAATTGAGGGTAAAGCATAAATGACCAAAAACAAAACAAAACAAACAAAAAAACCTACAATTTAAAAATAATCTGCTAAACCGGGCTCGATGGCTCAGCCTGTAATCCCACGCTTTGGGAGGCTGAGGTGAGTGGATTGCCTGACCTGCGGGTTCAAGACCCACCTGGGCAACTTGGCAAGACCTCATCTCTACAATAAATTAAAAAAAATTAGCTGGGTGTGGTAGCGCACGCCTGTAGTTCCAGCTACTTGGAAGGCTAAGGCGGAAGGATCGCCGGAACCCAGCAGGTCGAGGCTGCAGTGGCCGGGAGCGGCCACTGCACTCCAGTCTGGGCGACAGAGTGAGACTCCAACTCAATAAATAAATAAATAAATAAAAATAATCTGCTTATTGAAATGTCTTCTATTTCTACTTCAGAATACACCCACCTGTTTTTACAGAGATCACTGGACAAAGAGTCCAAAGTTGCGAGACAGGCGAATAGCCAAGTTCATCAAGCAATCACTTGGCAAACGCATCTGCTCATTGTCCAGTGTTGACTGGGCAGCCATTGTGTGTCAGGCTACTGAGCTAAGGTCTGTCGGGGGAAGAAAGATGTGTTCATGGAGTCCCTGCCCTCAAAAAGCCTGCAGTCCAGTGTGGGAGACATTCAGGAACTCCAAAGATGGAAGGAGATAAATTGAAAGAAGGGTTTGACCAATGAGCTGTGAATGCAGAGAAAGAAATTGACAGGGACTTTAGGGCCAGGGAGAACTCTCCAGGGGAGAGGAAGAAATTGAATCTCAGAAGGGTGAGAGTGGCAGCTGGGAGGATGGCGGGCAAGGCAAAGAGCGCTGGACTTGAGGAAGCAAATGGCAGGGCAGGGACCAGTCCTTTGGGGTCAGGAGGGAGTTAGCGCAACAGTCTGGGATCATGAACAGATCTGCTCCCAAGTGCTGTTCCCTGTCACTGCCTTCTTAACAGCCCCTTGCCCTGCGAGTCTTGTGCCTTCATCCCCCAGCAGGGTGAGAACTTCATGCTGGGGTGAGTAGGTAAGGTCATCGTTTATCTTTCCATCTCTCTCCTTTCCTCTTTTGGGAGCTGTGTTTTGCTTGAATGTCAGAGACAAGCAAAGACACCCCTGGAATAAAATAATGAGCCAAGCTACAGGGCAGAAATGACCTCCTCCTGCTCCCTGGCCCTCTGAGGGAGAAGGAGCCTCCCTCCCTCCATCCCCTCTTGCATTCTCTGCAATAAGATGGCTTACCAGTCCAGGGCCCAGGACTCTGCTGGGTGCACCTGCCTCCTTCTTCTCCTCCTCCTCCTCCCTCTTCCCTTCTCCTCCCTCTCCCCATCCCTTTCCTCCTTCTCCTTCTATTTGTTTATTTTTTTTAGTCAGAGTCTCACTCTGTCGCCCAGGCTGGAATGCAGCAACACAACTACTGCTCACTGCAGCTTCGATGTCCTGGGCTCAGGCAGTCCTTGCACCTCAGCCTCCCAAGTTGCTGAGACTACAGGCATGCACCACCACATCTGGCTAATTTTTTGTAGAGACGAGTTCTCACTATGTTGCCCAATCTGGTCTCAAACTCTTGGACTCAAGCAATTCTCTCACCTTGGCCTCCCAAAGTCCTGGGATTGCAGGTGTGAGCCACTGCGCCCAGCCCCCACTCACTATCCAGGCAGAACCTTTACCCAGAGCCTAGTGAGGGACTCCCTTAGGTCATATTTGTGTTTTTTCCTAGTCCATAAACATATTGTCTTCTAGGGGTGAGTTTCCTGCATGAAATCCTCTGTGATAGGCTTTTGAGAAAGCATCTCTTGTTTTGATTTACCTCTCCCCAGAAGACACAGTGCTGCCAATTCATTAGTGAAAGAAGTCACTTAAAATCATCATTTAGTAAGTCCTCCTGATGGTTGGCTGCATTGAACCCTATACAGAGGGCAGACCTGGGTGTTGGCAGCACACTGATCCTATGTAGTGCTACTCTGGGCTTGTCTCTGTACTATATACATGGCATGCACCATCTCATCCCATCTAACAGACCTCCAAGACAGCCACCCCCTCATTGTTTTACAGTGGAGGAGACCGAGGCTTAGATGGCTATGTGACTGGCAAGTTCGTGGCTCTTGTATGGTGGAAATGAGACTTACATTTGGTTCTACCTTGTGACAAAGCCTGAATGCTTAGCGCTTAGCCAAGACACTGTCAAATATTTGTGAGACTGACATTTCACTGATGGATGACAGGTGTCTTTTTTGGGTTTAATGAACACTCTGAACTAGCAGTTCTCAAACTTCAGTGCACATCAGACCCCCCGGAGGACTTGACAAAACACATTTCGGGGCCTCACCCCTGGATTTTCTGAATTACTAGGTCAGTAGGTCTGGAGTGGACCTGAGAATCTGCATTTTTAAAAGGTGGTGGTGATGCTGCTATCTGGGAACACCATGAGAACCATTGCTCTCAACAGATTTGTAGCTTGAGTTTAGATCTTCTCCTAAGCCACTCTTTGAGTGTTGAGGCTCTAAACCAGAGCTGTCCAGTAGAAGGTTTCTATAGTGATGGAAATGTCCTTGATCTGTGATGCCCAATGCAGTAGCTACTTGCCACACTCACAACTACAAAGCCCTTGAAATGTACCTAGTACAACCAAGGAACTGACTTTTTAATTTTATCTAAGTTTAATTACATTTAAATTTGCATAGCCTCATGTGGCTAGGGGCTTACTGTATTGGACCACATAACTTTAAGCAAAAAGGAAAGTTAGTTTTATGATTGTGGCTAAATTATCTACTTCTGGTCATGGTGCCCATGGGGTGCCAAGAACATGTGAAAAACATAGAATCTCATGCAGGTGACCCAGCCCTCCGGGAACCGTGGCATAGATTTAAAGGACCATGGGTGAGAAACCTAGGTCACAATCAAAGGGAATGACACTGAGGCTTCCCTGACCATGGGAGAGCTGGAGGGAGATTCTTGACCACTGCCCCCAATCTCACCCACACTGGATTTCAGGCTCACTGTTTTCAGGAGTGCTCAAGTGAGTAATTAATAGCTGATTCTTCATGAGGGATACCTGGTTTGCAGGGAGGGTCATGTTCATCCTTTCGATGGTGGTACCTGTTGCACAGGGTGATGGGACTGGGGGATCCCTGAGGGCTGGGATCTGACCTACCTTTCCCCAGCACCAGCACTGTGCCTGCCCGGTGGGGCCCAAGACCATGTGAGCTGAATGAACAGGAGGGAAGAATGGTTTCAGAGCTGCCTTTCTCCCAGCTGCTGGTTTGGTGGGATTTGGACTTGAGGGCACAGCAGGATCAGACAGGGCTCACCCCAACATGCCTAGGATGGGCAAGTCTGTGATGGTGAAGGCTGTTATTGCAGGAATTGCAGCATCTCTCCTCTTGGGCACTGCAGGTGTCTCCTTTGACGTGGGAATTTCCCATATCAAAGGAGGTATTCTGGGGGGAGACGATAATTTAAGACTCTATGGATCTATAAAAAGTACCTGCTATGACATGTATTTACTTGAACCTGTGGGCTCAGGCAATCCTCTTGCCTCTGCCTCCCAAAGTGCTGGGATTACAGGCATGAGCCACCATGCCCAGCCGCGTGTGTTTACTATCCAAACTATGACTTAAAGCGGTTCCTCACAAAACAGGAAGGAACAGATGAGCCCAGTTTTCTCCTCTCACCCTTCCTCCCAAGCAAGCAGATGACAGAGATGATGACATGTGTACCATAATTTGGGCCCAGACAGCAATTCCTCGATCATACTGGGCCAGGTTCCCACACTCTTGCTCCTGATCAATGCGAGCAACTCTCCTCTACTCTGTGGGCCTCAGTTTGCATATCTGTAAAATGGGAGGGTGGGGTTGGACTAGATCCTTGCTGCTCAAAGCCTGATCTGCCAACCAGCAGCAACCTCCCCTGGGGGCTTGTTAGAAAGGCCGACTCGGGCCCTACCCTAGACCTGCCCAATCAGAATCTGCATCTTTGCAAGTTCCCGGGTGAGGGGATTGATACCCACATCAAAGTGCTGGCTGGAGTAGGTGTCATGCTCCCATTAACTCCTACATGCTGTGAGCAAGTTGTTTCATCTTTGGGAATTGGAAGTACAGTTTCTGGAAGAAACCAGGCTTTGGCGTGTCTGGGATTTTGGGTCTTTGGGGCAATGAGAGAGGTGTGGGCAGGTGTGTTTTCAAAAGGGAAACATAGCACCCTGGTATGCTCAGATTTGCAGGAGCAGAGGGTCTTCTAGGTGCTTCTGTCTGAGGAGACAGGTGGGGGCTGCCTGCCCCCCGTGGGTCCCTGCACTGCAGTCCCACACTCCCCCACTAAGGAGACTGTGCTGAGGGCAGCCCCTCTGAGAACGGGCTGGTGGAAGGGATCCAGGACTGTGGGAATTTCCCAGGCTGTGTTTACCTGTGAACCACAAGGGGGCTGGGCCGCCCTGTCTCCTGCTCCTTTTCCCTGAGGATGCAGGGTCAGGACCAGGTGACCAGAGAGATGCATTTCTGTGCCGGAGACAGCTGGACCCCGGGAGGGACAAGAGGCAGACTGGGGAGTTGGCTGCCCTCTACTGATCCAGGCTCTTACTAGGAATGCTAGAGACGGGTTCCTGTCACAAACTGTCAGAGGAGCTGTCTGTTCTGAAGGAACTAGATCTCTGGGGTCAGCTTTCCTGTTACCATGGTTTCTGGTGGCTGCTAGGATAGACCTTTGAGTTATCCAGAAAAGGGTCTAAGATATCCTGTGCAGGTGCCCTAGCCCACCAGAAACCGTGGTATGGATTTAAAGGTCCATGGACAAGAAACCTAGGTCACAATGGGAGGGGGAAGACTCCGAGGTTTCTCTGACCATAGGAGAGCTGGGAAAAGATTCATGACCACCTTCCCCCAACCTCACCCACACTCGATTTCAGAATCATTATTTTGTCTCCAGGGGGCAGAGAAATGTCTTAAATCAAGCATTTATTCCTCCCAGTAAAGCTGGGTGAGAGTTTGTCCCCCTTTTACAGAGTGTGGATTCTGGAGCCGGAACACCCGGGTTCAAATCCCAAATGAACCACTGACTAGCTCTGTGACCCTCAGCAGAACTTCAGGCCCCACCCAGACCTGCAGAACCAGAATCTGTGTACTAGCAAGCTCTCTGGGGAGTTGCAGGTGCACACCGGAGTTCAGGAAATGCCAGCTGTATCATCTGTCGTATTCCTACCAGTCCTGTATTCTGAGAGCCTGAGATTATATTGCAAATAACTTAATCTTTAGGAATTAAAAGTACAACTTTTGAAAAAGAGAGCATGGCCAGATGCAGTGGCTCACACCTTTAATCCTGGCACTTTGGGAGGCTAAGGCAGGAGAATTGCTTGAGCCCAGGAATTTAAGGTCAGCCCAGGCAACAGACCTCGTCTCTACAAAAAATACAAAAATTAGCCAGGCGTGGTGGTGTGCGCCTGTAGTCCCAGCTACTCAGAAGGCTGAGGAAGAAGGATCACTTGAGCCTAGGAGGCTGAGGATGCTGTGAGTCTGTGTCATGCCACTGTACTCTAGCCTGGGTAAAAGAGTGAGACTTCGTCTCAAAAAAAAAAAGAAAACAAAGGAAGAAAAAAGAAACGGGGAGAGAGAGAGAAAGAGAGAGAGAGAGAGAGAGAGCGCGAGAGAGCAGACTTTGAACTTCCTCACTATCTCTAGAGATAGTAATGATACCTAGCTCAGAGGATTGCTATGAGAGAGTAAGTTAGTCAATATATGAAAAATTATGCATAAAGCAATGTCTGGCACCTGGTAGGGCTATGGCGGTATTTGCTTCTGTGATTATTATTGTCATTGCAGATGAGAAAGCTGTGGACCTCAGATGCCTTAAATAACTGACTCAAGGATATTGTATGAGTTGGTTAGGGTGGACACAGCAAAGTAGCATGGACTGGGGGAATTCAGCAACAGAGATTTATGGTCTTATGACTCTGGATACTAGAAGTCTGGAGCAAGGTGTTGCAGGGTTGGTCCCTTCCGAGGCCTCTCTCCTTGGCTTGTAGATGACCAACTTCTCCCTGTAGCCTCACAGGATCTTCCCCTTGTCTCTGTGTCCTAATGCCCTCTTTTTATGCAGTCACCAGTCATACTGGACTAGGGCCTGCCCACAGGACCTCATTCTACCTTAATGACCTCTTTTAAGGTCCTATCTCCAAATACAGTCCCATTCTGAGGGACTGGGGGTTAGTACTTCAACATACAAATTTTGGGAGCATACAATTCAGCCCACGCCAGGTAGGTAACCATTGAAGGACATTAAGCATCAATCACACTGTGCCCAAGGGAAGTCATGAGGGTGTGGTCAGTTCCAAAACCTGCTGCTTCTCAGAGGGAGAAAAAGTGACTTATATACATGTACATCATTTTAAGGGATGTGTCCAGATTTATTAGGCTCAAATCAAACAAGTCCCCTGAACCCTGCTAAGTGAGGCAAAGAGTAAACGTGTAGATTGTTGTACTTGGTCCATGGAACCGTCTCTTTGTCTCCTTTGCCCAAGAAGACTGCAGCTTGTCATTTGGGACTTGAGTTCCTTGGGGACTTGCCTCTCACTGCCCTAGCCAGTAAGATACTCCAGAGTCAAGATTCCCATCTGATTCCCCTTCGTCCCTCCCACAGGACCTAATGCAGAGACCAGGGATATGTGAGCTGACATTTTCTGAGCTAGTGTATCTCAGTTGACCCTCACAACTTCTGGTTATGAGTACCATTATTAGCACCATTTTAACAATGAGTAGGCATAGAGAGATTGAGTGACCTGCCTAAGGTCATGCAGCCAATGAGAGCCAGAGTTGGAACTCAGTCCCAAGTTTTCAGATCCCAGCTCTTCCCACACGCTACTGAGTGTCCTTGATACCAACAGCCTCCATGTCTTGAGCAATGACAGTGGGTCAGGCACAGGGTCTCTTTTGATTCTCACAATGATCCTAATTTAGGGTGTGTCATCTTAGTTTTACAAATTTAAAAAAGTGAGGCCCAAGTGGCCAGATGGTTTTCCCAATGTCTCTGGAGGGCGTGCTCTTGGCCACTGCACTGTCCTGTTAGTCACTGAGTTGAGCCCTGCGTAGGTTTGCCTGACGCAAGAATCGCATCACACAGGATAGACAGGGAGTACCATACCTGTTTCTCTGCTGACTCATCCGAAGAAATGAGCTTCTGGATGACCCTGCTGGTCTCATCTCACCTCCTTCCTCAACTGCTTGAACTGGCCCTTCCCCTACCTCCCTCTCCCTTGACGATCCCTAGAAAAAGTCCCAGCTTCCACAGCCTCTCTGGGCAGCAGGAATCCTCATCCCCAGGGGTCCAGATGCCATGGGGTGTGGTCTTGTCAGTGTTGTTGCTCTGGGTCTCTCTGGAGGTGCTCATAACATGTGTCCCTCTTGTTCTGCAGATGACAAGCCTAGACTCCAGTGCAGCTGTGGCTGGGGCTACCTGAAGAGAGAGCAGAGCCCTAGGCGCCTGGTGGGTGATGGCCGTGGACAGGGACGCCAGCGAGAAACGCCTCCCACCCCTGCTTTTCCTCCAGTGTCTCCTCAGCCCTGGGAGGCCTGAAAAACACCAGGACCATGCAGCAGCTGGTGGGGGGTGGGGGGCGGCTGCTGAGCTTCTGGACCATTCCAGCTTATTGTTGTGAAGACTTGTGGAGGATTCTTCAGAAAAGGGTGTCTGCATTTTTTTCCTCACAGGCTCCACTCAGGAAGTTCACTGTGCCTTTTAAAGGCCAGGTCTGCTCTGGCCATCATGACCTGGTCTCTGAGTGGCCCTTGAACCCAGTGAGGACAATGGTCATCCAGCCAACAGCTTCCTGCAGAGACTTCTAGTTCCGTGAGCCACTGTGTGCCCTTCAGAGGTCTTTGGTAGCTGGGAACTGTTCAATACCATCTCGCCAGTCCAGAAGCCAAATCTCAATTCTCGTTGCCAGAAAGTTTTTAGTGGCCAGTGAAGAAAGCTGTCCTCCCTGGTGAAATTTGAGAGTCTTTTAAGATTTACTTCGACAGAATGTTTCTTGGGCCATATGCCCCCAGGCGGGCTGGAAACCACTCACAGTCAAGAAAGCACAGATGACCACTTGCTCAACAATGCAGGAGTCACTCCTTTGGGGAGTTTTCTGCCCCTATGGCTCAGACAGCTACTCTGACAGAGCAGAAGTTCTCACTATTATTCGGAAGGCCGGTGGTGAGCTTAGTCCCTCCACATGGAATTGTTACATCCATCTACAAAGTGATGTTGTTTTGACTTTGAAATGACCTATGATATAATCAGAAGATGTCAGAACTTCAGCAAATGTCCATGTCACCAGCCTTCTCACTCTACATGGGAAGTCTGAGGCTGACAGAAGGAAAGGTCTTGATGGGGGTTATGCGTGTGTTAGGGCAGAGGGGTGCCCCCACCTAGCCTGCCTCCCACGCCCTGCCGCCTCCAACCTTGCTGTCTGTTGTCTTCCTTGATCAAGTGAAGGTGCCAGCCCATGACATGAAAGTCCCAGGACTGTCTGGGGCCCTTTGGCAGCAGATAGCCAATCCCTTTGATTTTTCTAAACTGATGGAGACTTGAGAGCAGGACTTTGGCTTTCCCCTGAGGACCACATCGCGCTCCTGTCCCTGGTGTCCCCGCCTTTCCATTGCAAAGAGCATGAAATTGAGCACTCCTCTTTTGGGGCCATGGGAAAGGCGCCATCCCCAGATGCTGCGATGCGTGACATCGGCAATCGGGCCAAAGCGACTAGAATGGACCCCGTTGTTCTCGGCAGAGTGGGCCTGGGTCAGGCCGGGTGCCTGTTAAGAGGACACCGCCGGCATTGATTCTAAGAGTATTGTTTCCTCCCTCTCCCGGCCTCCCAAACGCACCTGTATGGCAGGGCCCCAGGCAGGGGGCCCTCGTGTGCTTGCTTCAGACCCTCCTGCCTGCCCCGACTCACTGATCTCACACAAAGGGCCTCACTTTGAACTGAAAGGTCAGGGTTCGAAGGGAGGAGCCTGTGTCGGGGAAGATAGATCAGCCTCTCTCTCAGCGTGGGAGAAGATCTGTTTGTTACTAGGCACAACTAGAGTCATATTCAGGGGAGGAATTGGGGAGACGGCATAGAAGCTGCCCATCTAAGCTGTATACACTACAGGGGACTCAAACAAAAAGACATCTCTCCAAGGGGCATTATATTCTGAAAGAGAAATCTCAGATCTTTTTTTTTTTAAGTTCCTATCTTGAGGTTTACCTAGATAGATTCCTATATTAACCTTCTGTATAAATAAAAGGAAGACAATAACAGTGGCTTCAATAAAATAGGAGTTTAATTCTCTCTCTCATAAAAGTAAGTCCATCATCTGGGCGCAGTGATGTTCACTTGTAAACTGAGCTACTGAGGAGGCTGAGGTGGGAGGATTGCTTGAGTCCAAGAGTTTGAGGCCAGCCTGGGCAACATAGAAAGACCCTGTCTCTAAACAAATTTTTTAAAAAGTAAGTCCAACATCTAGAGCCATTTTGGTTCTATGCAGTGTCAGAGCCCAAGTTCTTTCTATCTGAGTTGCCACCCTCGGTGCATGGTTCCCACTGCATGGCCCAAGATAGCTACTGAAGATCCAGCCATCATATCTGCATACCAACCAGCAGGAAGGAGGAAGGAAGGAAGAAAGTATCTCTGCCCTTCCTTTAAGGACACTTCCTGAAATTCACACACGTACCTCTGCTGTATTGGCCAGAACTTAATTCCAAGGCCATAGTAATGCAAGGGAGACTGAGGAATGTAGTGGTTTATTCTCGGTGGCCATGACTCTAGATCAAAATCTGGGGTTGTGTTACTGAGGAAGGAGGAAAAGATAGATGTTGGGAAACAATTAGCTATCTGTGCCCTACCTTCCTCCTGGGTAGGTAAAATGAAGAGGGTTTATAACATATTGGCATCAATATTTAGATTTTCAGCACTATTATCCAAGACTGGTTTTAAAAGCACAGACTGATGACATAAAGGTGAGAAATCAGTCAGTCTACAGCCTCATTTTAAGGATTAGGAAACTGAGATTCAGAGAGGTTAAACAACCTTGCTGAGCTCACACAGCAAGTTAGTGGCATCTAATCCCCAGCTCATGTTCAGTGGGAGGACTTTTGTTCTCTTCTGTTTCTTACTGTAAGAAAAAAGCTTCATTCTGGAGGGGAGGAAGCTCGAGCGCCAAGGCTGAAATTCCATCCATCACTTGGTCTCTTGAGCTGCAGGACACAGGCGGGATAGTGGCAGGGTTTGCATGCCCCGATCTGCCCAGCCCTGTGTCATGGCAGTGGAGGAAGCCGCTAGTGAGGACTCTGCCCTGGGCTGGCTGGAGTATGCCCGCTCTGGCATTGCCCAGTCCACTGCCTCTGTGTGTGCATATGATTCTGTCTCCGTGTCCGTCCTACATACTGATTCCAGCCCACCAAGGCTACATATCTGATTCTGGTGAGCTTCTCTTTCAGGGAGCCCTCTGCCAGGATGGGAGCAGCCAGGAGGCAGGACTTCCCCCTCAAGGTCATGGTGACAATCAGCTGGCTCATGCTGGCCTGCTTTCCTGGGGCCATGTCTACAGGTGAGTTCCACAAATATTTGGACCTCTGCGTCTCAGGGTGGAAGACACAGCCCCTCACTGAAGTAAGATTGCCATCCGGGGAGCCAGGGAAGGAGCCCTGGAATGGGCCAGGATGGCTGGGCCCTGCCCATCCTTACTAGCGCCTTGACCCCAGGCGAGTCTCATCCTGGACTTCAGTTTCATCATCCACAACATAAAGGGGTTGGAATGGGATCAGGGGTTGCAAACTCAGTGTCACCAGGAGCCGGACACCTGACATGGATGAGGGACACCGACCAGGTAGGGACTGTGGTCACCTGGAATGTTGAGGCCCCTCTGAAGGGGCACTGACTTCTCAGTTCTAGTTGATTGCTGCTGTGTAAGAATATGGATTTCCTGTTGTAGGATCTTCTGAATTTCTAGAAGCCAGAAATCTAGATTTTTATGTAAAAACTCCTTAGTCTTTAAATGTTAGCAATTAATTCAAATTTTAAAAACCACTCTAGGGGTCCAGAAACACACACACACACACACACACACACACACACACACATACTTTTTGAGGGCCAACCTTCCACCTTTGTCTGGGCTATCTGAACTCAGTCCCATCTTGGTGTCATGAGATCTGGGTACATGAAAGCTCTTTTCAGCTGTGATGCTCTAAGCAATGTTGAGGTCCAACTTTTGGTCTCAATATTGTTGGTTTTTTATTTAAGTGACTTTGAATTAACATCCAGAGGTGCAAGGCAAATATCCCTGTATTATAGGAAGCAGCACTCAGATAAACAAACTTGGAGTAGAAGATGGTAAGAGGCTAGACATGGTGGCTTACACCTGTAATCCCAGCATTTTGGGAGGCTGAGGCAGGAGGATTGCTTGAGCCCTGGAGTTCAAGACCAATCTGGACAACATAGCAAGATCTCATATCTACAAAAAATTTTAAAAATTAGTCAGGTGTAGTGATTCACACCTGTAGTACAGCTATTCAGGAGGCTGAGGCCTGAAGATTTCCTGAGCCTGGGCGGTTGAAGCCGCAGTAAGCCTTGATCATGCCACTGTACTCCAGCCTGGGCAACAGAGTGAGACCCTGACTGAAAAAAAAAAAGATGATGAGAGGTAGGGGACACTTTTTAAATTTTGAATAGGGGTTGAGTACTATAATATTACCATCAAAATATTAAATTAAAGTGGATTGCTTTTTTTAAGTGCTATTATTATACTCATTGAGGTTGATGCCTTTCTATAATAAGGATAAAGAACCTTACATGGTATTATGTTTTGCTTTTTAACCCATTGATGGAAGAAAGTTATCTATAGTCATAAGTAGTGGAAGTCCTTTGCTGAGATTTCTGTAGAGTCTTTCTGATCCTCAGAGCACATAGCGAGCAATCAGTATTTTAACTTTTGATGTGATCATTGACAATATTTCCTGAATTCATTCATGTATCCTTTTGTTATTTATTTCACTAATAAACACAAAGGGGCCATTGACTGTGCCAGGAACTGGGTTTGGGCTTATCTTTTAGGGTGACCCGCCAGAGCGGTGTACACTGGTACTTGCTTGATTATTTCCTCTTACACCCTGGTACTTGCTGTCTGCATATACACCATTTGGAAAAGAGGCTGTGCCTCTGGTTCCCTCTGGTCTGTGCCTTTCTTGGACATCAGAGGGACGCAGAAGCCAACCCTTGCCATTCAAGTTCCAAGTAGGTCGGGCCTTGCCACTGCTTGAGGCCCTTGGCATTTACAAGAGGGGGGAGATCTACTTTGGTGAAACTCCAAAAACAACAAAATTTTTTTTCTGAATTAGAGAGAACCAAAGTTCAAGTTGGGACTGACAGCGAGGTAGAGGGAACATGAAAGAGGGTTGTTGGGGTGCTGGGAAGAGGGGGATGGGGAGTGAGACTTGGCACACGAGTACTTGCCTTGTGCTTTGCAGAGAAGAGCGGAAGGGTCAGTCACTGTCTTCAGGTGAGCCAAGAGGACAACACAGTGCTGGCTTGGGGACCATATCTGGCGCCGTTGAGTGTAGATAGAGGGCCAACCCCCTTCCAGCTCTCCTTGAGATGTTTGAATATGGCACAGACATGCTTATTCCAGAAGTAACTGAATACGAATTGAGTGTCATTGGGACCCTACATGCCGGTCATTACACTGAAGCTGGAATCCCTCCTCAGATCTGTGTTAGTTCGCTGCACCCTCTTGGCTTGAGTGGCACAGCTTCTCTTAAGCTCACTTTCTCAGGGGCTGAGCCATGACGCTTGCCTCCATTCTTCCCAGCACCTACCTGGAGCCTTCACTTCTGAAGCCGTGCCCTACCATGGGCTCCCCTGAACACCACCTTCCCACCCCCTCACCTCTGCCCCGGGTTCATGTGAAATAGATTGTTTCATACTTCACACCCTTCCAGGCACAGAGAAAATGAGGGTGTTGGGGCCCGTTCTCTGAGCCAGTCCATTTTCATCCTGTTTTGTCCACTGCCTCTTCCCGCCTCTTTCCCCCTGGCTTTTTCTTTGCTGTCGTGGAGATTGTTCCAGCTTCTGGGACAGCACGAGTCCTCCTCCTTGACCCACCACAGTACACTGCTGGAGAGAACCTTGTTAGCCATATGGAAATGCAAGGGAAGTAGGGAAGCCTCTGTACTCCCTACTGTGGGTCTTTTAGGTTCAACTAAAATGCAGGTGCACCAGGTGACCACATGTCATACTGGTCATCAGACTTACTTGGGAAAGTTAGGAGGGAAAACACAGATGCCATGAGGACAGCCTCAGGCCATTTTCTTCCACGGGCATCACCCTGGCACATCCCACACAGCCTTCCAGAGCTATTCTCTTTGGCTCCCAGGGGACAGCTCAGGTGAGAGAAAATAAGACTGTCACTGGACAAGTCGGGGAGCCACTCTGTCTTAGAAGCCTCATGTTTCACCAGAGCCAGCATCTCTTATAGTAACTCTATAGAGTTACTTTTCAGGGTTCTTGCAAGACATCCAATTACAAGAGTCATGAACCCCAGGGAAGCCCACAACATGAGGTCTCCACCAGGTATAAATAGAAACTGTAACTGTAGTTCCTCCCAGTTGAGTTGTCGTTCGCCAATCAAGGATCATTTTGTTATAAGCAATGTTGCTAGGTAACATAGTTCATACGACACCATCTTTCTCAGGTTTCCAGGGGAACAGAGCTAGAAAATTAACCAAAGGTCTAATTCTCATGCAGAGGGGAAAGAGTTGTGTTAAACTCTTCAAATATTGCTTTCCAGGAGACAGAATGTCTTGGAAACTGAGTGATCTGGATAAGTCATATAACTTCAGATTTTGGAATGTCCTGAGTAGCTATCTGGTTTATCTTGTATTTTTAAATGAGAAAACTGAAACCAGAAAGGGGAAGTCACTTGTTCACAGATGCATGATGAACTAACTAATGAGAGAAATGGGACTGGCCCCTCGTTTCCTGCCTCCTATATCAGGGAGTCTCTCATTTTTTGAAGGCTATGCTTTTTTTTTAACCCTCATAGAGAGGAGGTGGGGACCATAAAGATGCTTTAGACCTCCTGGTCTGTAGCAACTCTTGCTTGGTGAGGCTGGTAGATGGAAACACTGATATCTCTCTGTCCTTGGCAGTGGCCACTGGATGCCCTGATCAGAGCCCTGAGCTGCAGCCCTGGAACCCTGGCCATGACCAGGACCACCATGTTCACATCGGCCAGGGCAGGACACTGCTGCTCACCTCTTCTGCCACAGTCTACTCCATCCACATCACAGAAGGAGGTAAGCCAATCCCTCCACTCTTCTCCCTCTTCCCTCCACTCCCTAGAGCCTAGCAGATAGGGTCCAGGTTGCCATGACTTCAGATGGATGGAGTAACTGTCACATGTTTTGGGCTCATGTCAGAGCATCTGGTTGTTTGAGATAACCATCAGGTCTGAGCTCTTAGAAATGACTGGTTGGAGGTCCAATCGCAGTGAAAAGAGGCTTTATAGAGGAAACTCCTTATTAGTGCTGTGGGCAGTCCTACTTATCTTACTTTCAGAGACTTGGTCATTGAGTGCAGTACATGTAGGGATGGCAGTTACCCAGATGGGCATTATTCACACCTTGCAAAGCAGGGAGAAGAGAAGAGTAATCACAGAGGGCCCTTCATATCCATGGGTTCTGTATCCATAAATTCAGCCAAGGGCGAATTGAAAATATTCTTAAAAAATCATGTCTGTACTAGACATGAACAGATTTCTTTTCTTGTCATTATTTCCTAAAAATACAGTTTAACAACTATCTACATAACATTTACATAGTATTAGGTATTGCAGGGAATCTAGACATGGTTTCAAGTGTATGGGAGAATGTACGTAAGTTATATGCAAATACTATGCCATTTTATATCAGGGACTTAGGCATCTGCAGGTTTTAGTATCTGAGGGAGGTGCTGGAACCAGCCCCTCACGAATATGGAGGGACAACTGCACTCGTAAGCACAGCAAGCACAGGAATGTTTGGAAGACGTGCCTTTTTTGCCTGCCTGGGTGAGATGGAGGTCTGTCCTTGGCTCTACTGTATGTAACCTTACCCTTGACCCCTTCTTTATATATATATGAATATATATATAAAGAGCACACACACATATATATATTCTAAAAGTTTGCATTTAATTAGCAAAAATATATGTTATAATGCTTATAAAGCATTAAGTCAAAATCCAAGTAGAATCTGCTGTTTCATGTAAAATTTAAATAGTTAATTGCACAGGACATCTGATTAGAAACTTTGAAATAGAATCAATGACATTTTAGACCCAAGAAAAATCCAAAACAAAAATAAGTCAATTGTGAAATCATGTGAAGAAGAAAGCTCCAGAAATGTTCTGTCTAATCCTTCTCAATCTCAAAGCCTCAACATTATTGTCATGGAACTATTTAAGTGGACAGGTGTGAGGATGTTTAAGAGTAAATTTCAAAGGTGTCTTATGTCTTTTTGTTTTCCCCACACAATGACTGCATTTTAGCACAACTAATTTGTGTTCTTAAACCTCACCCCATTCCTCCCACTTCAGGCAAGCTAGTCATTAAAGACCACAGTGAGCCAATCGTTTTGCGAGCCCGGCACATCCTGATTGACAATGGAGGAGAGATGCATGCTGGGAGCACCCTCTGTCCTTTCCAGGGCAATTTCAGCATCATTTTGTATGGAAGGTGGGTAGACCACTCCCGTGGGCCAAATGCTACCCTTGGTTCTGACAGGAAGCAGAGAGGGGGGCAAGAGGGCAAGGCTTTAAGATAGGAGGAACACCATTTTATTCTCCCAGATGGAGGCCATGGACAAGACAGACATGGTGCTCGGGCGAGCTGGGGAAGTTCATGAGGTGTGTCATTGATCGGGGCTTAGGGGCTGCACTTGTGTGATAGAAGTCACTGCCAGCCTTGCAACTACCTTCTAATCAAGTCCTGTTCTGGGAAGCTCTGCAAGCATTTCTTTAATGGGCTATGATGGACAAGATATGGGAGCATGCCATGTGGTATTTGCCTCTGGCTGTGTTCCCTCTTTAAGCTACTGAGAGTTCTAAGAAGTAATAGCCAAGAACACACAGGCATACAGTGCATGTCCAGGTGGTTCCACATCTGATATAGACCAAAATAGAAAACACTCAGAACTGAAAAGAAGAAATGCCAACCTGTGCACTAATAATGAGTATTTCTGCTTGGCCCTGTGGACATCATTTTGTCTGACTTAAGAAGACCAGGTGGCTAATGTTATTTTTACCAACCTTAAGCGATCACCAGAGGTGTGACTTGCTCTGCGGTGTTGCCAGTGGGAGTGAGGGAGCAGTGACTCCCAGGTCCCCTCTGGGTTGAGCATCCAGGAAAGAGGTGTGTCTGGGGTGCTGTTTCCTCTCACAGGGCTGATGAGGGTGTGCATCCAGATCCCTACTTTGGCCTAAAGTACATTGGAGTTGGAAGAGGAGGCACCCTCGAGCTGCATGGACAGAAGAAGCTCTCCTGGACGTTTCTGAACAAGACCCTGCACCCGGGGGGCATGGAGGAAGGAGGTTATTTTTTCGAAAGGAGTTGGGGCCACCGCGGCGTCATCATTCATGTCATCGACCCCAAATCAGGCACAGTCATTCATTCTGACCGGTAAGGTTGGCCTTCACTGAAATGCATACTCACTTATGCAACATAGACTTATGAGCTCATGCCCGGGCCAGGTGCTGCTTTGGGTGAGAACAGCAGTGACTGAGACAGGTGGGGGGATCCCTGTCTTCAGGGAGGTGTTTCCTTCACTGGGTATTTGCCTAAATCACACTGAATTGAATAGGAACAGACATGCATTCACATGCACATGACACAATTTTAGATAATGATAACTGGCAATGGGCAGGGGGCGGGGGAGGGGAGACACAGCAATATTGTAGAAAACCAGAAAAAATCACTTTGGATAAGGTTATCAGGGAAGGCTGTGTAAGGAAACAACATTTGTGCTGAGATCTGCTTGATGAGGATATGTCAGAAAAAAGTGTACAAGACAGAGAGCAGCGAGTGCAAAGAGCCACAGGTGCGAAAGGGCATGATGTCCTCCAAGGATGGGAAGGCTACCAGAGGGGCAGGAGTGCAGTGGGTGATGGGAAAGTGGCATGTGATCGTGTGGCAGTTACAGGCAGGGACGGGGCAGAACCTTGAAGGCCACAGTAAGGTGGTGGGTTTATTCTAAGTGGGACGCAAAGCCCCTGCAGGGCTTTACGGAGGGCAGGATCAGAAGTAAAAGAACGTTCTGGCTGTTAGGTAGAGAATGGATTGATTGTGGAGGCAAAAGTAGAGACAGCAGAGGGAGTTAGGCAGCTTCTGCTGTGGTCCAGGCAAGAGATGGTGGTGGGGAAAACTCAGGCAGAAGCCATGGCAGTAGAAATGGACCAAGTTGAGGGATGCTCGGAATGCAGGGTGGGCAGGTCTCCCGCTCCCCACCTCAGCCTCTTCTCTGGCTCTGACACATTCTACAGAGGCTGGATCTGCCCCTCTGCTCCCACGGACTCTCATCCTGGCCCTTCAGAGGCGGCCCCAGGCCACTCGGGGGGCAATGACATAACTGGGTGGACTAGCAGGGACAGAGCTATCCTCGGGCTGCTGGGAGGAAGAGACACAGGACTCCCCAAGAGCAGGGCAGGAGTGCTGAGTGTCCCTGTGATGGCAGGCAGCAGGCTCCGGCTGTGGGGGGGTGGGCCAGTGGGAGCTGAAGTGCTTGCTGGCACTCAGGGATGACCAACCTTTGCCCCCCAGTGAGTATTAGTAACAGTAATGCAATCACTGGACTTTGTGCAAAACAGTGTTCATCACCTTAGCTGTCACTGCACTTTAGTCTTCATAAACATTCCATGAGGCAAGTTCTGTTATCCCCATTAAACAGATGAAAACATGGAGGTCAAGTTTGTTCAGTCGCAAGATTGGCATGTGTCAGAGATGGGATCTGAACCCAGATCTGCCAGGGCCCTTCACACGGTATTGCCTCCATGGGTGTCCTGGTGACAGTCACCTGCCTTGGCCTGGACCTGAGCAAGCCTGAGCCCATTGGGAACAACTGAAGCCTTGATTGACACAAAGTGTGTCAGAGACCCCTTGTCTCCACCCTAGAGAGAAGGGTCTCCTCAACCGTGTGCTGGCTCCTTGGTGCTGCTTCTTCAATAATACAGTACTGTTATTTGTGGGATGCAACTTGAATTCGTTACTAGCTGGGTGTTCTCGCTCATGCCTGTGATCCCAGCACTTTGGGATGCTGAGGCGAGAGGATTGCTTGAGCCCAGGAGTTCGAGACCAGCTTGGGCAACATAGCGAGCTCTCATCTACAAAAAAATAAAAAGATAATGAGCCAAGCACAGTGGTGTGTGCATGTAGTCCCAGCTACTCAGGAGGCTAAGGTGGGAGGATCACCTGAGCCCAGAAAGTCGAGGCTGTGGTGAGTTGTGATCGTGTCACTGCACTCTAGCCTGGGCAACAGAATGATACTCTGACTCAAAAAAAAAGAAGTTTAATTTATTACTGAACTAAATAATGAGAAGTGGTCCTGACAGTGTTGTGGGGGTTGCAGAGATAAAATGGCAGCTTGCTCTAAATATCCTTTGCCTAAGGTATGTGCTGGAAACCTCAAGAATTCCATGGCTGAATGTGTATGAGTAAAGATATTAATAAACACACACACAGTTACATAAACACAGGCTAAAGTCATCTGAGGTTACCTGGAGGAGCAGGAACGGAGGTCAGGAAGGCAGCCGGGATTTGATGAGGTGGAGAAAGGATGGAGATGATGACGAAGACTGGTACGGGGAGGTCTTTGGGCACTGGAAGCACTAGGTTTGCAGCAGACGGTTCCTGGGAGGGGCAGGGAGGATGTGAGTTAGGAGGAATTGGACCAGGTTCCGCAGACAGCTGAAAACAAGTTTAAGGCCTCGGGAGCACCTAGCCAGCCACCACCCGTACCACCATTGTTTTTCTTTTCAAAGCCTCCTTGGCGACTCACGCTGACTTATTTTTCCAGATTCATCTTAGAACTATTTTGTTTAAGTTCCAAGGCACATTCTTTTGGAATTTCCATTGTAATTGTATAAAACCTTTTTACTTATGTGGGGGAGAGTTGGGATCGTTACAAAATTGTGTTTTTTCTCACCATGGGTATAGATTTTCCTTTTTGAAATTTCTATTCCATGAATATTTTATGGGTGTGAGGGTGGGTTATCTTCGTCAATTTTGAGATGATCTATTCTTGCTCTGGTAAGAGATCTGCCGTGTAATGTTGTACAGCAATACTATTGAACACGTTACAATTTGTTAAGAGGGGAGATCTCATAGTAAGTGTTCTTACCACAATATAAAGTAAAATAATTTTTAAAAAAGTAAACAAAAAAATAGGAATGCAGTAACAGTTATCATGGTCAATGTTTGTCACTGGTACTCTATAAACCAGAGATAACATTTTAACAATTCTAAGATACATTATTATAAGCAGACTGCTCTAGGGGTGGGAGAAGTGATTTGGGATAATCTCTGTGTAATTTCCAGGAATTTTGGCATTGATGTTTCAGTCTGTATCAGAAATATAAATTTCTGCTGGACACAGTGGCTGACGCCTGTAATCCCAGCACTTTGAGAGACAGAGGTGAGAAGATTGCCTGAACCCAGGGGTTTGAGACCAGCCTGGGCAACTTGCAAGACCTTGTCTCTACCATAAATCAAAATGTTAGCCAGGCATGATGGCATGTGCCTGTGGTTCCAGCTCTTGGAAGGCTGAGACAGAAGGATCGCCTGAGCCCAGTAGGTTGAGGCTGTGGTCGCCATGAGCATGCCACTGTATTTGAACCTGGGTGAGCAACAGAGTGAAACTCCGACTAACTCTGTGTGTGTGTAATATATGTACATATATTACACACACACATATATATTATATATATATAATTTCTGATGCTTTGGCTATCTAAACTATCTCCTGTTGTTTAAACTATCAAGCTGTTACAAGAGGCATGAGCCACTGTCTCCAGGCAAAAAGGGAAAACCAAAAGGCATAGACCCCAAGTGTGAGATCCACTCAGTGTCTTCAAGCTTGAGGTCCCTGCTGCTGCAGTCATTTCTTTGGCTTTCTTTTTTTTTTTTTTTTTGAGAAAGCAGGATTTATTGAGAGGACAGAAAAGCTCCCACAGTGGGAGGGGACCCAAAGGGGTTGTCCTTCTTTTTTGGGGGGGGGCTCAGGGTCTCACTCTGTGTCACCCATGCTGAAGTGCAGTGGCACAATGCAGCTCACCACAACCTTGACCTCCTAGGCTCAGGCGATCCTCCTGCCTCAGCCTCCCAAGTAGCTGGGACTACAGGGATGTGCCACCACGCCAGATTAATGTTTTTATTTTTTTGTAGAGATGAAGTCTCGCTGTATTGCCCAGGCTGATCTTGAACTCCTGGGCTCAAGCAGTCCTCTCACCTTGGCCTCCCAACATGCTGGGATTGTACACGTGAGCCACCATGCCTCACTTCTTTGGCATTTTACCCAATGAATGATCATTATGGTCAAGTCAAATCTCCTCCTCTTGGGTATCACTGTATGGCATGCAAAATAATTAAACTTCATTGTTCTTTCAAAAAAAAAAAGAGACTTCTTTCTTTAAAATCCACAGCCCTTGGGATCTTTGGATGACATGTTAGTGGTTGCAACATGGACATATGCTTAGATCTCTATTTCTCTTTTTTGGTTCTTGTCGAGACTGTTCAAATCCCTTCTCTGCCTTTTTTAGGTTTGACACTTATAGATCCAAGAGAGAGAGTGAACGCCTGGTCCAGTATTTGAACGTGGTGCCCGACGGCAGGATCCTTTCTGTCGCAGTGAATGACGAAGGTTCTCGAAACCTAGATGACATGGCTCGGAAGGTGATGACCAGATTGGGCAGCAAACACTTCCTCCACCTTGGCTTTAGGTACGCTCGTCGTTCCTCCTCCACTGGGCACTTTGTCCACCTGCACGGGGCACATCTGGGGGGTATCCTTAAAGGAAGCCTGGGTTTTTTTTTTTTACAAGCATTGTCTACTCATAAAACGCAAAAGCTCTCTGTTTATGTGAACTCATTCACTCAGCCGCTTGCAAAATATTAAGTGAGCATCTACTGTGTAAGAGCCGTGCTGTCAGATATGCAGCTAATGTTCATTTTCTATTTCTCTAGCAAAGGGGTCATGCCATGCTTTGGGGATTGGCAGATATGTTTTTAGAGATTATGCAAAGTGTCTGCCCAGACAAATGCCCCAGGAGAAGGGGCCCTTTGATATGTTCTAGTGTGGGGGTTTTTTTTGGTTTTTTTTTTGCTTTGTATGGCAGTGTCACACCTGATGTTGGCGTGCACACACATTGGCACCAAGAGGAAGCTCTTTGTCCCACAGTAACCATGCCTTTTTATTGTATTGAATCAAATCTCAGCTGAGTGGGAAGTCTGCGTTATCTCTCCCATGGCTGTCTGGAGATTTTGAAGCCCTTTCCTTTAGCTCCCCAGATCAGGGGCAAGATGAGAGACAAGACAGAGGCGTTTCTGAGCTCAGAGCACAGTAATTTTGCCAGCTGGGCAGATTCCCTGGGCAAGGGAGGGTGCTCCAGGACACATTCTCCAACAGCCCAGGGGCTGCTCCTTCTGGAAGGGAAATTCAAGCAGGAAACTTAAGCAGCCAAAGATGACAATGATACCTTGGCGTTGCGAGACTCCTTTGTTAGCAAACTCCAAGTGTACTTCCAGCTCGTTGTCTAATAAGCCAAAAGGCCAGCTTATTAATTTACAGTAAGAAATAGAACCCACAAGGCAATTGGCTATTTGGGGCCTCAACAGAAGAAGGTAATGACGAAGGGCCCAGGATCTGGCATCTGATGGTTTGAATTTGAGTTGTGACTGCAGGCAAGTGACTCATCCTCTCTTTGCATGGTTCCTGCATCTGTAAAATGGGATATATCAGGAACTATCTTACAGGAATGTTGGAGGATTGAATGTGACAATATAAGCAATATATTTATCATTGTGTCTGACACAGAATAAGCACTCAGTAAATGTTAGCCACTATTCTCTCCTTATAAGTAAGAGCTATGAAGTCTGGGCACAGTGACTCACGCCTGTAATCCCAGCACTTTGGGAGGCTGAGACTGGAGGATCACTTGAGGTCAGGAGTTCAAGACCGGCCTGGGCAACATGGTGAGACCTCATCTCTACAAAAAATAAAATAAAAATAAAATAAGAGCTATGGGAAGGATGGGTACTTGCCATATTTTGTCAGGGCCATTCACATGGGCAAATAAGATATGTAGGCCGGAATTACATTTCTGCTCATTTGCAGAGAGTCACTTTGAGTGATAAATCTAAGCTTCTAAAATCGGCAGAAGAACTGAGACCTGGACCCCTCGTTTGTTCGTTCATTCAGGAAATGATCATTGAAAGCCTCCTGGCAGGAGGCACTGGGTTAGACCAGGTGTCCTGGGCTCTCGTGAGAAGGCAGACATTAATGGAGATTAATGACAAGGCATGAAAGAGCCAGAGAGTGGGCAGGTGGAGCTCAGTGCAGACTTCCAGGTGAGGATGAGAACAAGCAGTTTTCCCATGTGGAGACCAGCAGGTTTGGAGGCTCAGGGGCAAAAATGCGACTCTCCTGAAGTGGAGGGGGGGAAGTCCAGGAAGCAACAGGATATGCAAGAGGGCGAAGGGTGAAAGGTGAGACTGGGGGATGGGGGGGGCACACAGAGCAGGGCCTTTGGCTCTGTACTAAGAAGTTTCATTTTCATCCAAAGAGCACTGGGGAGTCACTGAAGATTTCAAGCAAGAGAGCAACATTGTCAAATCCCCAACCTCAGTTAAACACCATTGAATGGTGACTTAGTTTCCAAGATCAAAACAACAGGGAGGGCCGTTCAATGCCAAAATGGATCCATAGCTCATAGTGAAAGAGATGCTACTGCAGGGCAAGAAAGTATCTTTCCTTCCACCCTTCTAAGTTCTTGGCTGGAGCGCCAGTAACAAATGCCTGATTGAGCAAGAGAAAAGCACACAAATGTCTTTAATATAGTAAGTCTTTTGTGACGTAGAAGCCTTCAGAAGGAAATGAAGACCCAAAGAAGCAGTTAAGCCTGGCCAGGCATGGTGGTTCCAACCTCTGTCTCTTGGAACACACTTTCCTTGTTTTCCTAAGAGTATCCGAGTACTTGCTTCAGGACATAATTGAGCCTGGCGGGTGGTACAGTAGGTCTGTTGGCTTGTTTGTTTATTTGTGATCCCAACACTTGGAGAGGCCGAGGTGAGAGGACTACCTGAGCCCAGGGGTTCAAGACCAACCTGGGCAACATAGTGAGATCTCGTCTCTACAATAAATCAAAAAATTAGCCGGGCATGGTGGCGTGTGCCTATAGTCCCAGCTACTAGAGAGGCTGAGGCATAAGGATCACCAGAGCCCAATAGGCAAAGGCTGCGGTGAGCCATGATCATGCCACTGCACTTCAGCCTGGGTGACAGAGTGAGACTCTGACTTAAAAAAGAAAGAAAGAAAGAAACAGTTAAACCTGAGTGTTTTCATACTGGTTTTGATGAAAGTGGACAGTCATGGGAAAATGTGACAGGACAAACGTTAGGAGTTAAGTATAGTAAACTGGGACACTTAGCAAGGCTGATTCCTTCAGATTCCTCTTGGCTCCTCTGTCTTTAGAAAAAGGGGTGATGCTCCTTCCTTCTGGGGATAAGGAAAACATCTCACACAAGGGCCTATGACCTACTTCAGGGAAATGTCAGAAAATCTCCTCCTACCGTTTCTCAACTTCCTTCAGTTTAAAATATTCCATGTGCCAAACTGCCATATTTGGGGGCAGCATTTCCTGAACCCCATCACTGTAGTAGGCATTATGGGGAGGATGAAAAAGGGCAAGAAAACCTTCCTGCCTTACAGAACTGCATGCTTTCATGGAGGAAAGATGAGTGTGCAATTTTTCAAAGTCTTCAACCTTTTCTTTTTTCCTTCCCTCGTCATTAAGAGAGAGAGAACTTTCTTTCCCTTCCAGGGCCCAAGGCAGATGCTAGGGCAGTCAGTCCCATTAGCCTTTGGTATTTTCCTCGAGCTCAACTCTAGGGGAGCCAGGCATGAGAAAAATAACCTCTGTCTCTTGGAACACGCTTTCCTTGTTTTCCTAAGAGTATCCGAGCACTTGCTTCAGGACATAATTGAGCCTGGCGGGTGGTACAGTAGGTCTGTTGGCTTGTTTGTTTATTTGTGATTCATATCCCAGTCTTCTGCCAGAATGGAGCTGAGTAGGCTCACAATAAGCCAACATCAGGCAAGCTGGGCGGCGAGGAAGCTTGGAGGAATCGCTCACGGAGAATAACTCTTGTTCTTCTGGAGAAGAGAGGCCCAGCTGACGAGCGCCTCTCTCCCAAACAACAGTGAGGGATGCTTATCTGCCCCCAGGGCAGGCTCAGACCTGTGAAGAACTTCACTTTTTGTTGTTTCTTTTTCAGACACCCTTGGAGTTTTATAACTGTGAAAGGAAATCCGTCTTCATCGGTTGAGGACCATATTGAATATCATGGTAATAAAGAACTGGCAAGAAGCCTAATTCCCTCCAGTGTCCTTCTGGCCAGGAGGCCTGGGGTCGTTCTAGACGACCCACATTCCCCTTGAGCGTGGCTGCCCATCTCCCAACACCCAGATGAGTGATCGGCCGCTTAACTGGCCACGTCACATGAAAGCAACCGAGGTCAATGCTGGTCATGGGCCAATCACTCACAATAATATTTACATTTTCAAAGATGTCTTTGCTGACTTAATCTAAAACATAGAAGTGGCTAGAAAAGATGCGAACTGGGACAAAGCCAGCAGGGGTGGCATTTTGAGCTCACACAACACTCTAGCTGGGTCTTCAGGACACAGTGGCAGCCTCTTCTGCCCAGGGAAGGCTGCAGGAGGTGCTGCGGGTTCTAATCCCAAGGAGGAATTCAGACCATGAGAAATGTGAGGCTTCCCAAATCTGGATTTGTTGATACGCTGCAACTGAACTTTCAGAACTGAAACAAGAGAAAGTCCAATCATCTGCTTCCCAAGTGAAAGGAGTGGCCTGATTTCTTTTTTCACTTAAAATTTTTTTTTTAAAAAGAGAAATAGCTCAGTGTCCATGTGTGTAGGAGGTTTTCTCTGCCTTAGAACCTTTTGAATTCAGGGATCTATCCCATTGCTAAAGGATCTGGTCTCTCCTACAGGACACCGAGGTTCTGCTGCTGCCCGGGTATTCAAATTGTTCCGGACGGAGCAGGGCGAACATTTCAATGTTTCCTCATCCAGCGAGTGGGTGCAAGGTGAGGAGTTTCCGACAACTTGGTGAACACCTACCTCACAGTGCTTGAAAACACCAGGGGTCACTGTCTTTGCAGAACTAGGATTTTTCTCTTGCACTAATAGGACCGCTGAACTATTACAGAATCAACTAAAAATGTGCAGCTAAAAGCTGTCTTTAATCAGGCAAGCACATTTGCCAATAGCCCAGAAGGATGTTCCCCTGGATTAAGATTTCAATTTCACCTCACTAGGGGTCCATGGCATTCCCTGAAGCTCACGGAATGGCTTTTGCAGGTCAGGCAATGACACTGAACAGGAAGTGCAGATAGGAATAGGACCGGTCTTTGCGTAGCCCACACTCAGGGGTTGTAGGAAGCCCCAATCTAGTGGCAATCCTTCGGTGGATTTTCTTTCTTTCTTTTTTGTTGAATTGCTTTTGCAATAACAGAGAATATATATTGTGTTTATAAAATAAGAAACTCAAAAAATTAAAAGTTAAAAAATAAAATAAAATAAGAAGCTTATTAAAGTTGTTTTTAATTAACTGTGAGAGAAAGAGTAGAAAAATTATTTAGAGGCACCCATGCCTCTACCTGCTACAACTGTGGACAGATAATATTCTGTTCCCATTGTTCCAAGGGTTCTTAGGCTCTGTTATGAGCGACTTGCCCTCATGGACAATTTTCTGTCTGACCTTGCTCTTTGCTTTCTGCCTAGATGTGGAGTGGACAGAGTGGTTCGACCATGATAAAGTATCTCCGACTAAAGGTGGGGAGAAAATTTCAGACCTCTGGGCAGCTCATCCAGGAAAAATCTGCAATCGTCCCATTGATATACAGGTACCAATCTCATAACAAAAACAGAGAATAGAGCCAGGCGTGGGGGCTCATGCTTGAAATCACAGCACTTTGGCAGGCTGAGGAGGGTGGATTACTTAAGCCCAGGAGTTCAAGACCAGCCTGAGCAACATAGTGAGACCTCATCACTACAGAAAAAAAAAAAAAATCGAGACTGTGGTGAGCTGTGATCATGCCACTGCACTCCAGAATGGATGGCAGAGTAAGACCCTGACTCAAATAAATAAATAACAGGGTTTCTCATGGCCCCCTATGAAGTAACTAAGCCAAAGAGTACCAAAACAGAAGCTTATTATCTGCCCCAAAGCTAAGACTCAAATTCACTCTTAGATCCAGCTTCTGAGCATCTTGTCTTTCCTTTTAACTTGCTTCTTTAGCCATGGCTGAGAGTGCCCTGCCACAGGGATGGGCTTGGCCTGCTCAGTCTCACTTCTCAGTTGATTTCCTTGGGGATCTTGAATGCACAGGATATAGCTAGGATTTGGGGTGCAGGCCAGGCCAGCCCAGATGGAGAGCACACCCACCCCCTTGTCCTCCACTGAGCTAAATCAAAGCCAGCATTCATCGAATGGACAGTGTTTGCTCAGGATCCTCACTTAGAGTTAATTCTACACGAAGGGGACCTTGACTTTCCCAGTTGGCTCTGTCAAGAATGCATTGAGTAAACAGAGACAGACCTAACACGTCACCAGCTCAGCTGGTGCCCCATAGACAACAGGAGAGTCAGGAGACACAGGCAAAATAAATGATGTTTATTTCCTTATGTCCAGTCTTGTTCCTAAACAAGATTTGAGGCCATTTAAATGCTTGATATAGAATTAGAAGTCATTTGAGGCCGGGCAAGGTAACTCAAGTCTGTCATTCCAGAACTTTGGGCGGCCGAGGTGAGAGGGTTGCTTGAGTTCATAAGGTCGAGATCAGCCTGGGCAACATACCAAGAGCTCATATCTACGAAAATCCATGAGTCAGGCATGGTGGCACATGCCTGTAGTCCCAGCTACTCAGGTGGCTGAGATGGAAGAATCACCTGAGCCTAGCAGGTAGAGGCTGTGATTGTGAGTTGTGATTGTGCCACTGCACTCAGCCTGGGTGACAGAGTGAGACACTGATTTTAAAAAAAATCATTTGAGCCGGTCTCGGTGGCTCAGCCTGTAATCCCACGCCTTGGGAGGCTGAGGTGAGTGGATTGCCTGAGCCCGCGGGTTCGTGACCCGCCTGGGCAACTTGGTGAGACCTCATCTCTACAATAAATCAAAAATTAGCCGGGCGTGGTGGCGCACGCCTGTAATTCCGGCTACTCAGAAGGCTGAGGTGGAAGGATCGCCAGAGCCCAGCAGGTTGAGGCTGCGGTGGCCGGAAGTGACCACTGCACTCCAGTCTGGGTGACAGAGTGAGACTCGAACTCAAAAAAAAAAAAAAAAAAAAGTCATTTGAGAAAGGCCATCTCTGCCCATTTTATTCTTTTTGTACAACACTGTCTCCCAGATCAAGAGATCTTTGGGCTCAGGTCACCTGACTGTGCTGTCATCCCACTGCATTGTCCTGGGTAGAGCTTCCACCCTTTGCCTTGCATTGTAGGAGGGACCCCTTATCCAAGGGAGGGCACTCAATTCTGCACTTGGCAAAGACGGAGGAAACCCTTCTCATTATTTGGCTAAGGCTCTTCCCTTCACATGGCTCCAGTGTTATTGAGAAGGATTTACCTAGATTAAGTTGCAAGTTGCAGACTTTCCTTGGAATCAAGAAGCGTTGACTCCCTCCCTGCCCCAAGCACATACTTCCCAGATTTAATTTTAATTTTCTCTTGCAACCCTGAACATTCCAGCTTTAATTCTGAAATAGCCACTATCTTATCCTTCCAGTGCACTTGACCACAGTGGTCTTTACCAGCCTCCCCTCTCAGAATATTTCTAGAAATCCTCAAGGAATGCTTACATGGTCTACAAATCTCTCCTGGCCTTTGCTCTGCCAGCTGTCTGGCTCCAGACCACTGTTGATTGGAAGACCACCTCTCGGTGCCAGGAAAACAGCTTGCCCTGGGCACTTACCACTCTTCCATTTACTTTGTTCCCAGCACAGATACAGGCCCTTCCTGGAGTGTCTCAAAACACAATTAAACCCAGACTGAGAGTTCCATAAGCAAAGAGTCTTCATGGGGACCCAACCCCACACTGTATGAGGGGGGACTAAAAAAAAACTTGGAACTTATTTATAAGAAATAGCATTTATTCTTACATGTTTAGACTTCAGTCACCTTTTTCAAAGTACTCTCCATTTGATGCAGTACACCTATCGAGACACTTTTTTTCCATAGCTCAAAACAGTTTTTGAACTCGTCAATTTGTATGCCTTTTAGTGCTTCTGCCATTTTTTTGTTTCACCTCATCTATATCGGCAAAATGTTTCCCTTTGAGGACTTTTTTTATCCGGGGAAACAAAAAAATGTCACTTGGGGCAAGGTCGGATGAATAGGAAGGGCAGGACACAGGGGTCATGTCATTTTTGGTCAAAAACTGCTGAACACTCAGCGCAGCCTGGGCAGGTGTGCTTGTAAATCACCCAGGATGAATTGGGCAAACTCCTTGAAGAATCTCCAAAAATAAATTTACTGAAGCTGAATGCAGCCTCTCACAACAAAGCTAGCTGGGGCACTGATGTCGATGGGTTCCTAGAATGCTTACCTAGCGAGGAAAGCCTATATTACAAGGGGCCTGCCCTCCAAAAAATAATTCCGGGTTTTTGGGGTCTCCCCTTGTATAACCACCAGTCTGCTGCCATATTGCAGGACCCAGCTTCCTTCCAACAAAAGGAATACCCTTGGCAATGAATTCCCTGAGTTCATGTTATCAACTATTAGATATCCAAATAAAAGATATCCAGCAACAGTATGATCCCTTTACTCTGAAGCTTAGGCCAGCCTTTCCACAATGAGAGCATTCTTTGAAGATATTTTGCAAAGCATGGGAGCCTCTCATTAGTTCAAAACTTTGAATTCCAGAGTAGGACCTTGCCTTCTTCTTCACCAAACTAAGGCCCATTGTGGTGGTCATCTAAAAGGTAGGAGTCATGTCCCCCCAAGGGTGAATTCAAGCCTCCATCTCTAGAGGACAGGAGAAGGTATGGCTACCCTGGGCTTGTCAGGCTTACCCCCGCTCCTCATCACCAATCTTTAATCAATAGTCACTCCCAGACTTAGCTAGAACATCTCTTTATACTCATAAAAGGTAAAAATGGGCTGGGCATGGTGGCTCACACCTGTAATCCCAGCACTTTGGGAGGCAGAGGCAAGAGGATTGTCTGAGCCCAGGAGTTCGAGACCAGCCTGGGCAACTTGGCGAGAGCTCGTCTCTACAAGAAATCAAAAAATTAGCCGGGTGTGGTGGTGCATGGCTTTAGTTCCAGCTGTTTGGAAGGTTGAGGTAGAAGGATCGCCTGAGCTCAGCAGGTTGAGTCTGCGGCGACCATGAGCATGCCACTGCGCTCCAGCCTGGGTGACAGAGTGAGACTCTGACTCAAAAAAAAAAAAAAAAGGTAAAAATGGTGATGTAGACTATGCTGCTAGTTGTTTCCAAGGCCAGAAAACCAATGCCAGCCTTGTCTGCGTTCACATGTGATATGAGAAGCAGGATTTCTTCTTTTTTAGAAGGTGTCAGACAAATCAACCAGGAGCTGAATGCCCTAGCTAATTAACCCAGGAAGAGACTGAAATGAAACAGAAATTCTCATGTGTCCTTTTTTGCCACTGTGGGAAATCACAGCTTGCTGTGGTCACCCAGCGCCTCTCGTCTCCCTGCGGCCCAGAGTTCTAGCAGGCTCCACTTCATGGCTGTGCCTGGAATGTCTTATACAGTGGGTCTGTGTGACACCTGCCCTGCACAGACACAGCCAGACTCTCTGGGGGAGGGGGTGTCAAGGACATGTGTGGCCTAGGCAGGATTGGAAGAGGCAGGTTGTGAAGAAAGAAGAGAAATCAACAAGCCTGCCACAGTTGACCTTAGGAAATCTTTTCCAAGATCTCATATTTTGTGGTTCTGGAAAAAAAAAAAAAAAAGAAAGAAAGAAAAGAAAAAAAGACAACAAAACCAAAATCACATTGTTTCCATGTCTTTGCCCTTTTTTGGTTCTCTTTGGCTGAAAATCCTCTTACCTTCCACCCTCTCTCTTAAAACCCACCCACCCTTTAAGGCCAGTAAGATCCACTGGGCTCAGATTTCCCTGGAGGTGAGAGCACGTTGGGTGATGTTTGTGTCCCCACAGCAGTTAGCGCAGTGGTTGGAGGTTAATCCTGCAGTTGGGATGTTGTATCTTGAAGCCAGAGAGACCTGAGTTGGCCAGAGAGATCAAGGCTCTCTGCCACTTGTGAGCGCTGGCATCTCAGCCAAAGAGGTGCCTGGCTGCATAATTTAAAGCAGCCCTCCCTTTCAGGTGCCGACTGTGCACTTGCAAGACCCTGAGAGTGGGTGTCCCCTTAAGTTTTATACTCTGGGTGCATCATTCACAGTCTTGGCCTTAGTAGAGGAACAGCCAAGTTATTTCACTTCGTGCCTCAGCTTCCTCACATGCAAAAATGGAGATTATGATGCGTGGGATTGTTTTGTGGGTTTCATGCAATAAAGCTCCTGAACCAAAGTGAATGCCCGGTACAGTTTTTATGATTTAAAATTATTTTAACTTAGTATTCATTATAATATTGTCAATTATTTTGTTATTATCAATTATCATCATAAATAACAATATAAAATTATGTCTACCGAAAGATTCATTTCACTGAATGAGAATGGATTTCTTTGTACTCTTCTTATCTGAAACTGAGGTTATTCTTCAGGTTAGAAAAAGGAAAAAAAAGAAAAAGCAGCAGAACTGGGAACATTTCAAGCTGTTCCTTTGAAATTATTGTTGGACATTGTACCTGGAAAAATGTCCAGCTGCATCTGATGTGTATAGAGTCAGTTCTCGATCTTATGGGGTCTCCCACAGAAGAACATGCTGGCTTCAGAGGAAAATGTCAGGAGGCCTGAGGAGCTGGACTTGACTTAACCAACCTTGAGCTTGCATTGGAAGCCCTCCGAGTGTTAACGTTGGCCTCTTTCTAAGAGCAAGTTTGTAACCTCTGTCTCTCTGGCTGCTGTGGGGACCACCCGAGATAATGGCTGTAGAGTGTTGCTTGCAGGAAAGGGCTGAATTTTCTCTGTGGCTAAACTCACATCTACATGGCTCTTCTTTCCAGCCAAAGATAACGGATCTATGGAGTTAGAGAACAGTGTTTCCTGAAAAGTCTCCTCTTCTCCCCCCCCTTTTTTTTTGATTGGCTATACTTTCCTTCCTTATTACCCAGCCCTGGTCCCTTTGGTCTCTGTGCCAAAGACGACAACAGCTGCAGCCCTTGCTCTAAATTGCATGTCTCTGAATGACAGTCACAGTCTGGATGCAGACACACCCTGGCTCTGGGATGGGCCCCAGCTGGCAGGGATGGTGCCCCGCTGGGATCCCGCTCCCCTAGTTCTCCACCTGGCCTTGTAGTTGCTTGCCACTCATCCCTTATCACCTGAGATCCATTCTGTGCCAGGCTCTGGGCTGGGAGCTAGGGACAAAGGAGGAAAGAAACCTGTTCCCTGCCCTCCTAGAGCCGATAGTGCAGTGGGAGAAGGCAGATATTTGAACAAAGGACATTAGGCTATGGGAGTAGGAGGGACTTAGAAGTATCAACTTTGTAGTTAGATAGTCTAGGGTTCAAATTTCGGCTCTGCCACTTATTGGCTTTGTGACTCCAGGCAAGTGACTAAACCTCTCTGAGGTTCATTTTCCTTATCTGAAAGGCTAACAATGATCTCATAATTTTGTTGTGAAGATGCAATGGGATAATATGGGCAAATATTTAGCTCTATAACTAGAAAGTTCTTAGGCTTTACTGCCCATTAAAATCACCTGCACAGCTTTTACAGTTTGGACCGTACCCTTAGACGCAATCAAATCTGATACTCTGAGGTTGGAGCCTGGTATGAGTATTTAAAAAACAAAAGTTTGTAGAGATAGAGTGTTGCTGTTTCCCAGGCTGGTCTCGAACTCCTGGCCTTGGGCCATCCTCCCACCTCAGTTTCTCATAGCACTGGCATTACAGGTGTGAGCCACCATGTGTGGCCTGGGCATGAGTATTTTTTGAGACTCCCCATGTGATTTGGATCCATGCGTGGATACCAGTGGATTGAACATAGTGAGCCCTCAAGAAACGCTGGCTGCTGTTCATGGTGCTGGTGGTAGTGCAAATTGTAAGGAGTAGCCAGCCCATATCCTAAAAGAGCACCTGCTTGTTGTAGATGCACCATGAAATGTTCACCCATGATACACAGCAAATCACTGGTTTGGATATCGAGTACTGTAGGGCCCCCAGGCAAGGTACTTAACTCTTCGAGACTTCCTGCTGTCTTCCTCATAACAAAACGGATGGGGGCAGTCGCTGGGATCATCCTCTCAGGCCATTGTCAATAGTGTTGCAGCAGGGACCATTTTAGACTGTGAGTATATGTTTAGAACATTAATCATTACCTTTCTTCTGTAATTTCCATTTGACATTCCCAGGCCACTACAGTGGATGGCGTTAACCTCAGCACCGAGGTTGTCTACAAAAAAGGCCAGGATTATAGGTTTGCTTGCTACGACGGGGGCCGAGCCTGCCACAGCTACCGTGTGCGGTTCCTCTGTGGGAAGCCTGGTAAGCAGCCCTTTTTGGGGGACAGAAGTGTAACCGTGGTTCCGTCCCTTGAGGTGGTAGCTGTGCAGTGTGAGTTTTGGATACCTGGGTCAGCACCTCTAGGCCTTTCGGTGACAGAGTGCTTCTAAGGGAGAGGGCTTTTGTGACACAGGTGCTTTGGAGTTGGCAAGAGACAGCAGAGCCCTGCACTGCCCAAAAGCCTTTCAGGAAGGGGAAGGGCCTGGTCCGAAGTGACCAGAGTGCAGATGGTCAGAGCTGACCTCGCCTGCAGAGACACGCAGTTCTCCACCTCTTTGGGTGCTATTATTTTAGATCCAGTTCCCAAGGTGCTTGTTAGAAGGGGTTGGAAATGGTCGGTTTGCTCTCAGAGGCACTTGGCCATCTCCAGAAGGCAGTCATTAGGGATGGGAGTTCTTCATGGGGAGAGGCTTATGGCTACTGTAAATAATAGTTGAGAGAAACTATATTTGTTTTACATCTTGAGCAAAGCGGGTGTGGTGAGGCAGCCACATTTAACTCCGGCTAAGAAGTTGGTGGAAAATTCCCCTGCCCAGAGCTAATGAATGGCTCTTTTCTGGTAGGGTTTTTGTTGACTTCAAAAACCTCTACCAAGAGTGGGATGGAGTGAGCCAGTGATTTGGGTTTTGGATAGGCAAACCTAGCATTCACTTAGTCAGGGAGGAGAAGGGAAGGAGGGGCAGCCAAAAGTTTGCCAAGAGCAAAGGGTTATACCTCCATCCTTCCTGTTTTGGGTCACAGTGAGGCCCAGACTCACAGTCATCATCGACACCAATGTGAACAGCACCATCCTGAACCTGGTGGACAACGTACAGTCATGGAAGCCTGGGGATACCCTGGTCGTTGCCAGTACCGATTACTCCATGTACCAGGCAGAAGAGTTCCAGGTGCTCCCCTGCAAAACCTGT
The DNA here is from genome assembly GCA_963574415.1 of Tarsius wallacei. Lineage (NCBI taxonomy): Eukaryota > Metazoa > Chordata > Mammalia > Primates > Tarsiidae > Tarsius > Tarsius wallacei. The sequence continues at coordinate 44,814 of CAUYQG010131613.1, forward strand.
GCCTCCAACCAGGTCAAAGTGGCAGGTAGGACTTTCACCCACCACTCCCGAGGCTGGTTAAATCTGAAAATTATTAGGCTTAAACTGAAATCACCACAAGTCTGTATTAGTCAGCTATGGCCATAATAGTGCTGTGTAACAACAACAAAAAAGTTTTTTTTGAGGGTTGGGTCAGAATCTGTCATCCCGGCTGAAGTGCAGTGACACACTCACAGCCATTTAAGCCTCGATCTGCTGGACTCAAGTGATCCTTTCACCTAAGCCTTCCAAGTAGCTGGAACTACAGGAGTGCGCCACCATGCCTGGCTCATTTTTTTGTTTTACTGTAGAGACGAGGTCTCACCAAACTGCCCAGGCTGGTCTTGAACCCCTGGTCTCAGGCAATCTTCTCACCTCCGCCTCCCAAAGTGTTGAAATTACAGAGGTGAGCCACTGCGCCCAGCACAAAAACAGTTCTTAAAACTTCATGGCAAGCATTTATTTCTTACTCATGCATCTGGAGGCTGCCTAGGTTCCCATTTCTCTAGACTGAACCTGGCTCCAGGCTGAGTTGGTGTCAGGTCACCTCCATATGACTCTCATTCTTCCCAAAACATGTTCTTCTCATGGGGGAGGTTGAAAGCCCCTTGACTGGTGAGAGTGACACAGGACTCTAAGGCCTAGGCTCACAGCGGGCATACTCATACCCACTTTCCATTGGCCATAGCTAGTCACATGGTAAAGCTCAACATAGATTTCTCCCATCAAGACTGAGAGGAGGGAGTAAATATTTGTTAAATAATCACTGAGTCTACCACAAAACTTTATATTCCTTCTCTCTACAGTTTTTGCATTTTCCTTTTTCTTTTAAATCGAGCAGGCAATGATCTACTAAAGACAAGGCGACCAGAAGATCAGGAGGGACATCTTTCTCTTAGCTCTGAGCCATGGAGGACTTTGTCACAGGGCTTTCATAAGAGGGATACGTGCAGTAGTGTGAACAGCAACTCTGGGAGTAGCTCTATGCAAAGATGCTGTGTGTGTGGCTGTTTGCATTTCCACCAGAATATTAGTTGAGGACATGCTGTCAGTGACGTTCTAGGAAGAGTTTTTGAAGGAGGTGTTTTTGGAAGAGGCAAGATAGAATAAAGAGCATAGGCTTTGGAACCAGGCCTCTGAGATTTAAATTCTGGGAATGCCAGTTATTAAGCTGTATGACCTTAGACAAGTACATAACCTTTCTTTGCCTCAGTTTCCTCATCTGTAAAATGGAGATAAAAATCATAACTACTTCACAGGACTGTTGTGAGGATTAAAGGAATTTATATACATGAGATACTTGAAATAGTGCCTGGCACACAGTAAGTGCTCAATGAATGTTAACTGCTATTATTATTAATATTAGGTGCAATAATTTAGCAACTACACTTAAAGATGGGAAAGACAGAAGGGGCACGACTGACAGGCCGATGGTATTTCATAGCTGATCAATTCTTCTGCTTGGGGACATGCAGATAGAGCAAGGGAAGCCAGCTATTGTGTCATTATTATTAACTAATACCTGAGGTCTGCCACAGGCCTGCTGTGAGTCCTCTGTGTCTCAAGGTATAGGTGCCATTTCTGTGAGCATGGGTGCTGCACCTCCAGGCCGGGCAGGCATCCTCATCCTTCCCTTCCTCCCAAAACACACATACACATGGGAAGGAGGTGGGCAGGAACATCCTTAGTCCTTAGCACTTACACCGGGCCAGGCAGTGTGCCAGGCTTTTGGACGCCATAGTGAGCAAGATAGACGTGTTCCTGCCCTCAGGGAGACTGCAGTCCAGCAGTGAAACTAGTTATCATCCAAGAATCATGCCCACAGTGATAACTGCTGGAAATATGGGAGGGGCTAGGAGTGCGAAAAGGGGACTGGGCCATGTTGGAGCAGGCACGGGAGACTTCCTGGTGGTGTGGATGACCGAGCTGAGAAAGCATAGAAGCTAGCTAGGAAGTAGTGCCAGAGAGAAACGTTGTGCTGGGGGGAGCATGGAGTATTCCAGCTACAAAGAGAACCAGATGGGCTGGAGTGGAGACCGCGATAGGTTGGAGAGAAGGGGTAGCCATGGCACAGTCTGGGCACAGAGAATCACAGAAGAGCAGGAGCCTATTGGGTTTCCCCCAGCAAAGAAAGACTTCCTGACTCTGTTTATGGGAGGCACCAAGAGGAATAAGGTCCTAATGACCATTAGCCCCTTGGGTTTCACTGGATGATTTCTGTGTCCACAGGGACAACACACTGTGGACATGCCTCTGGGTTATCAGTTGTCCCCCTGGCCTCTTGGCAGGAGTGGCATTTGGACTGTGTGAGCTGACGCCACTGCTCCCTGGAAGGTGCCCCGTGGGCCTGGGGCAGCATCTGGGGATGCAATGCCTGACCGTGAGCCTCTGCCTCTGTGGAGGTGGAAGAAGGCACCCTGAGGGAGGCGCTCTGGGTCTGTTCAGACCAGCATCCAACCACACCCCATTTTTGGGGTGTTCATGAAGGAGAGCTGCTCCCCTTGATAGCATTTGACCATCATGGCCAGCTGCTCCTTGACGTTCCTCAGGCTAGACAGAGAATACAATGGGGTCACCTCAGGTCCTGAGTGCCAAGGAGAGAAAGGATAAGTGGAGCAGGTGCTGGCCTCCCCTCAAGACCCTCCAAATTTCTTTAGTTTAGCAATTACCTGTGATTGTTTTCTCCACCAGGCCAGCACATTCCTAGTCCCTTAAAGTTTGTTTTTTTTATTTTTTATTTTTTTGAGTCAAAGTCTCACTCTGTTGCCCAGACTGCAGTGCAGTAGCACACTCACAGCCACTGCAACCTCGACCTGCTGAGCTCAGGTGATCCTTCCGCCTCAGCCTTCCAAGTAGCTGGAACCACAGGCGCGCACCACCACATCTGGCTAACTTTTTGATTTATTGTAGAGACGAGGTCTCGCCAAGTTGCCCAGGCCGGCCTCGAACCACTAGACTCAGGCAATCCTCTCACCTCTGCCTCCCAAAGTGCTGGGATAATAGGTGTGAGCCACAGCGTCTGGCCAGCTCCTTAAAGATTTTAGGCTCAGAGTGGACTGTCTACTTTGTTCTGCTCCGGAACTTGAAAACAGCGCCTCCTGGTGAGCAGTACTAGAAAAGCAACAGGTGTGTGTGTGTGTGTGTGTGTGTGTGTGTGTGTGTGTGTGTGTGTGTCTCACATTTCTCCATTCATCCCCAAGCTCATTCTCTGGCTCTTTATCCACCCCTCCCCCTTAACACAGAGTGAGGACTCCACCTGTTTCTCCCATTTCCTTAACTGCCCCCCACCGTCACCCCCCATCTCTTAGGGTACTCCTCCCTGGGTTGGCTGCAGACAGGGACATGTCCTTCCTGGATCCTCTTTCCTCACTGCCCCCAAATTCCAGTAAACAGGACTGTTTGCATTTTAAGGGTTTTCTGACGGGAAACAGATGGGGGCCACAAAGTAATGAAAATGTGTGAATCATCTTTAAAAAAATATTTCAAAATTTTGCCAGCCACAGTGTGATTTCTAACACCTCTCGATGTGGCGGTCGGAAACCTCCCTCGATCTTCTGTCCTGTTCTCATGACCACCTCCCCACTTTGCCTGTAAATGGCCACACACCTTTAAAGATGCTACCACGCATTAGAATGAACATGAATTGAGTGTCCTGTGATAGTGCAAGTACTTTAATAAATCATCTTGTTCACGCTTCATGACAGCTTAATGCAGTGGAAACTGCTGTTTTCTTCATGACACAGTGAGGAAATTGAGGTTTATGGAAATGAAATGTCTAGACTCATGCTTTCCAATATGGTGGCCACTGATCACACGTGGCTACTTTTAATTGAAACTAAGTAAAATTAAAATCTCGGTTCCTCAGCCACAGTAGCCAGGTTTCACATGTTCAGTAGCTGCAGGGAGATCGTGGCTGCCACATTAGACAACACAGAACAGAGCCTTCATCATAGAACTCTCTAGTGGGTGGGGCTGGTGTAGGCCAGCAAGTCAACATCTGAGGCAGGACTTGAACTCAACGCTGTCTGGCTTCAAGGTTGTAGATGCAGCTTTGTTATTCCTCTGTGAAGGCCCCTGTTCCCAGCATCTCCACCTGAAGACGACCACGGAGAGCTGCCTTTGCTTGAACACGTCTTTGCTGTGGTGCCTCTCAGAGCTTTCATCTGTGTGGCACCACCTGGGACAGCCTTTCTTCACCTTGTCCAAGGAGCAAATCACCTTGTCCTTCAAGAACTAGCTCCAGTGTCTCCTTGTCAGTGAAGTTCTCACTGAGCACTGTAGTTTACATGTGCTTCTCTGGGACCCTCCAACCCGAGTCCTTTTGGGCTTGTCCTTGCACCCGATGGTCTGAGAAGGTCGGGCCCCATCTCCCCTTCTGCCAGACTCACTGGGTCCTGCTAGGTCTTAGCTATAAGTACATGCATCAGCTCTTCCCACTAGAAGGTCCTTGATGTTTATTCTCTTGACTCCAGGTGTCCTGCCTGCCCCTTAGAGATGGCTCTGGGCGTTGTGGAACTGGGACCCCTGCAGAGTGAACACTAGGAAGGGTCCATGTCTGGAGCCCTGTGTGGGGCAACTGTGCAGAGCCCCTCTGCTTCCCAGGCCTCTTCCTCCTCCTTACCTGGGGTGCACATGGCCCTTTGGGACAAATCCGGCTTGGCCACGTCTGCTTTTCCCTGACTGGGCTTCGTTCGTTTTGAGGAGGAAGGGTGGGGCTGTGGGTGGGGTGGAGACTGGGTGGGAGAATTCCTCAGACAGGATGGGATGGGGGGGAGTGGGGCACACAGCTTCCTCGGATAGCCATCTGGGAGTGGCCTGTGAATGCCGCAGGACAGATAAAGTGGCAGCTGCAGCTGACAGCATTAGCAAGGTTTTGTCAAGGCCGTGATAGGGACCTTCGCAGCCAGGGAGGAGACTGTGGGACTGAGCCGTCCATGCAGCTCTCAGCCTGCCTAGTATTTTCCTTGACTTGCGGGAGTCTGATACACACAGTCCCTCCACCTACCTGACAGTCCCGCCTACACCCTGCCCAGTCTCCCCCAGGGAACAAAGAAAGTTGCCACTTCTGATGTCTACCAACTCCTGTCATTATAGGTGTGAAGCCAGTGGTGGGAAGCCCTGGTTTCAGCTTTAACTTGGGGACAATGCCAGCGACAGCAGCACTGATACACTGGGCTCCTGCCTTGTGCCAGAGACTGTTTCAAACATATCTCATGGATTAGCTCATTTAACAATCATAATTACTTTTTGAGGTATGTGCTACTGTTATCTCTATTTTCTAGATGAAGAGGCCAAGGTTCCAGGAGCTCAGTGACTCACAGCTATGAGCTGAGTTGGGATCTGACCCTCGTAGCCTGGCCTCAAGACCATAATACCCCCCATCACACTGTCTTACTTCTCCAACTTTGTTCAAGACTGGATCACAAGGAAGGCCCTGTGGCCACCCACAGGAACGGAGGTCTCTGGTCAGTTTCCTGTCTGAACACCATATTTTAAGGGGTATGCTGACAAGTTGAGAACAGCCCCCAGAACACCAGGATGCACATGCTGTGAGAGGTAGTTGGAAGACAGAGGATGGGTGGCTTGGAGACTGGGAAGCTTGACCCAGTTTCCTGTCTCTACTGAGTGCTGCAGAAATACCCAAAAAAAAAGCCTGACACTGAGCTTGCTCAGTGAGAACTTCACTGAGAAAAAGAAACTGGAGCTAGATCTTTTTTTTTTTTTTTGAATTGGAGTCTCACTGTCACCCAGACTGGAGTGCAGTGGCCGCTCCTGGCCACCGCAGCCTCGACCTGCTGGGTTCCGGCGATCCTTCCGCCTCAGCCTCCCAAATAGTTGGAACTACAGGGGCGCACTACCACACCCGGCTAATTTTTTGATTTGTTGTAGAGATGAGGTCTCACCAAGTTGCCCAGGCGGGTCTCGAACCCGCGGGCTCAGGCAATCCACTCA
>CAUYQG010131615.1:0-33047 GCA_963574415.1 Tarsius wallacei
AGGAGGAATGAGTTGCCCCAAGCTACACAGTAAACCAGTGCTAGGGCACAGCCCTAAACTGTGTTCCCTGCACTTGTCTCTGTGCCTGTACCATAAATTTGGATTCTCGGGTTTTTCTTTTTCTCTTTCTCCTTCCTCCCCTCCTTCCTCCCTTTCTCCCTTCCTCCTCCTCCTCCTCCTTCTCTTTCTTTTTTCTTTTCTGCCAGGGTCTTGTTCTGTTACCCAGGCTAGGTACAGTTATAGCTCCCTGCAGCCTCAAACTCTTGGGTTTAAACGATCCTCCTGCACTGGCCTCCTGAATAGCCAGAACTATAGGCATGCACCAGCATGCCTAAGTTTTTTTTTATTTTGTAGAGACAGAAGTCTGGCTGTGTTGCCCAGGCTCAAACTCCTAGGCTCAAGTGATCCTCCTGCCTTGGCCTTCCAAAGTGTTGGGGATGTGAGCCACCTCGCCTGGCCATGGAACTTTGGGTTTTCCAAAGTTCACCTGGATCTGCCTGATAATGGCCCCTCTGGAGTCACATCTGTTAAGTTCTTATTGGTGCAGTCCTGCAATGCAGTGTTTCTTTTCCTCGAGCTGTCTCTCTCCTAGCACACCACTGACTTCACAGTGGTCTGTGACCCCTCAAAAAGGAATCAGAATGCACAAGGGTGAAGCTTGGCTGCTCTGTTGCGCTCTTAACACCACCATAACCCTGCTGATCAAGTCATCTTAGTCTGCCACAGACCTTCCTGCTTTTAAAACTCAAAGCTCCCATGCCAAGAACCCCTCAGTCCTGAGCACACTGGGAAGGTTGATTGACTTTAGTCCATAACCAGAGATCACAAAAACAACATTCTCTCATCTCCTTCACTCACAGGCCCTGCTCCTAATCGCTGTGATCGTGTTTCCTGTGACTTTGCAGTTGGGCCTGAGTAGAATTTAGTTTGTTCAAATGCAGCATTAGAATAAAATATTACTAGATCTAGGTTCTAGACCCTTGCTATTCAAAATGTGGGGCTCAGCCCAGAGGTATTGTCATCACCTGGGAGCTTGTTAGAAATGCAGAATCTGGCCAGGTATAGTGACTCATGCCTGTAATCCCAGCACTTTGGGAGGCCAAGGCAGGAGAATTGCTTCAGCCTAGGAGTTCAAGACCAGCCCGTGCAACATAACGAGACCTTGTCTCTACAAAAAAACAAAACTAGTAAGTCATAGTGGTATGCATCTGTAGTCCCAGCTACTCAGGAGGCTGAGGCAGAAGGATCGGTTGAGCTCAGGAGGTCAAGGCTGCAATCAACTTGGCAACAGAGTGAAACCCTGACGAGGGAAGGAGCAAGAGAGGGAGGAAGGGGCAGGCAGGAAGGCAGAATTCCAGGTCCCACTCTAGACTCACTAAATCAGAATCACAGTGTAACATCTAAGATCTCCAGGCGACTCACATGCACTTCTAAGAAGTACTGGTCTAAAGTATTAATCTCTAAACTTGGATGCACATTGGAATCACATGGGAAACTTTAAAAATACTGATGTCTGACATAGACCAAAACATTGTACCCCTAAATATATGCACATGACTATTAAACTACTGATGTTGGCATCCCCTCTAAGGTTCTGATTTGATTGACATGGGGGAGACATAGGCATCTGTTTTTGTTTTTGTTCTTTTTGTTTTGCTTTTGAGACAGGGTCTCTCTCACTCTGTCACTGGGGCTGGAGTGATGTGGCACAATCTGGCTCACTGCAGCCTCAACCTTCTAAACTCAGGTGATCCTTCTACCTCAGCCTCCCAAGTAGCTGGAATTATAGGCACACATCACCATGCCTGGCTACTTTTTGTATTTGTCGTAGAGACGGGTCTCACTGTGTTGCCCAGGCTGGTCTCAGCCTCCTAGGCTCAAGTGATCCTCCCAAAGTGCTGGGATTATAGGCATGAGCCACTGCATTTGGTCGGCATCAGTTTATAAGCTCTTCAGAGAATTCTAATATGCTGCAATGTTTGCAAAACCTAGGCCTGAAGGGAAGGTAACTTTGCACCAGAAAGTATTGTTGCTAATCCATCATGATAAAGCTTGGCCCTAGTTGCAAGTTTATGTGGGTCTAGTATTCCCACGTGATTTTGCTTAAAGAAATCAATAAAAGTGTTCAAGAAAATCTGAGGAGTAAAGATAACCAATGACTATGTAAGAGGCCCATTAAAGTAATTAAAAATCAAGATATAATATTTGGTCCATGGAAAGTGATAAGAAAACAGAAAAGATAAAGAGAAGGAATGTCCTAGGGTCAGGGTGGTGCCATTCATCTCTCTAGAAGACATCAGAGGAATGGTGATGAGACGGCATCGTCTGGGGGACTGGTTAAGTGGTAACCTTTGTTGCACGGCAGGATGCTTGGTAAAAAGGCAACTTGTACTTCAATATAATGGAAGATCTTTCTCAGGGAGCCGACATTCATTGTCTCAGCAAGATTGTATTCTGTGGCAAGTAAGAGAATACTAAAAAATAGTGACTTCACTAGTAAAGACTTAATCACTTCGCATAACTAGAATCTGGACTTAGAACTGTTTCAGGGTTGATTCAGCACCTTCACTAAGATGAGGGCTTAGGTCTCTATGACATTCTTGGCTCATGGTGGCAGGAGGGTTGCCACAACTGTGACAGCCCCTCACACAAAAGCATCTCAAGCAGAAAGAAAGGAGGTGAGTGGCCAGATGGAATATTTCCTTTTCAAAAAGGAAAATCTTCAGAGAAGTTACTAGAAGACTTTCCCATATGTTTCCTTGTCCAGATTGGGTCACAGACCCAGCCCTTTACAAAGGGGAATGTGATTGCTGAACTTATCTAATCATTATTCTCTGGGCGGAACACACTGCCACTGAAATAAAACCCAGGATCAGTTAACATGGCACAAACTGGGAGTGGCTGTCAGATAGGCAACCCCGATTTCTGCCATATTCACTCATCCAACACAAGCTTACTAGTTGTCTCCAATGTGTCAAAGGGCTCTGCAGAGCGTTAGGATGCAGTGATGAACAAGACAGTCTCCATTCCTAGGCGGCCTACAGTTTACAAAGCCGTTTTGACCTGCAGTAGGGTCCGAGTGATTAAATGACAGCCCACCGACTCAAATTAACAAAGGAGAGGTTTATTAGTCAAGGCTCTGCTGGCCAGCGGAACTAGTTCCGAGCAAGGGCCCCGAGCTGCAACACAGAGCTGTTTTATGTAGTTTAGATTTACATCCTGGCAGGCTAAAGATAGAACTTGGGACTTCCCGGGGCTCTTATTGCAACATTCTGGAGCATGGGCAAGCAAGCAAGTTTACAGAAGCAGATGTAGCTGGTTATGCAGGTGAGCGGAGAAGGGTACCATCAACTGTGTAATGTCTGCAGAGAAAGTTTCCAGGAAAGGAGTCATGCCTGCCTCAAGGTTAGAGCTATTCCTGCTTTTCCCCCTTACACTTCTTTCTTTGTTCTCTTTGTTCCTTCTTACAGACCTTTATTGTACATTTCATGATCCCAAATATTTAGATCATTTCTGATGTACCTGAGAGATAAAAAGAGTGAAGTGATAAAAGTATAAAAATTGTGTGGACACATACGCCCCACCTTCTTGAACTTGTGGGCCTGCACCTTGACCGTAAGGCTCACAAGTCAATGGAAGAAGGGGGCTGATATGTTCAGACCTAAGAAGTGAAGAGCTCCATGAGATTGGCAGGGAGTCATTGGGTTTATCACAGTATGATGTTAGAGTAATAGAAACAATCCCATCTTACATTTCTATGCTGCTTTATCCTGTTCTAAGCAGTTTCAATCATATAGTAGTACTCTGTTCCAGAAGAAGGGCATATTCCCCTTGTACAGAAGAGAAAATGGAAGCACAAGGAGGCAAAGTGACCGTCTGCATTCCCACCATATGCATTCCCACCATAGTGAGACAGGAAAGTGTTCTGTTTTTGTTTGTGTGTTTGTTTAATAGACAGAGTCACAACATGTTGCCCAGGCTGGTCTCAAACTACTCACCTCAGGCAATCCTCCTGCCTCACCCTCCCAAAGTGCTAGGATTACAGGTGAGAGCCACTGTGCCCAGTCTAGAAGCAAGTATTCTATTCCTCCTCAATCCAACAGCTCCATATCACCTTTATGGGATGCTTACCAGGTATCCCTGGCTTTGTGTTTAGACCTAATAACAGGGCCAGTTTTCATCACTATTTGTGGGGGGTTTTGTTTTGTTTTTTTGAATTGGGTCTCACTCTGTCATCCAGGCTGGAGTACAGTGGCACGAACACAGCTCACTGCAGCCTCGAACGCCTGGGCTCAAGAGATCCTTCTGCCTTAGCCTCCCAAGTAGCTGGGACTACAAGGGTGTACCACCACACCTAGCTAATATTGTAATTTTTGGGGGGCGGCGGGGAGAGACAAGGTCTCGCCATGTTGCCCAGGCTGGTCTCAAACTCTTGGGCTCAAGCAATCTTTTTGCCTAAGCCTTCCAAAATGCTGGGATTACAGGCATCAGCCACCATGCCTAGCTGTCACTAATATTATTTGAGCACTTAACTGTAAACCAGACACTGCCCTAAGCACTTGAAATACATTTTTAATTTAACCATAATGATCACTCTTTGGGGTAGTTGCCAGTTTTATCTGTTTGACAGGTGAGGAAATGGAAGCTCAGATACATAAAGTAGCTATTTTGTAGCTGGGCTTGGCTCCCAACACTTGAGCAGTTCCACAGCCCAGGACCTTAACCCCTATGTCCTAGCCCCTCCAGGTGTATGAAAGCACCTTTTTAATCTCTCTCTCTCTCTCTCTTTTTGACTCGAGATCTCACTCCATCACCCAGGCTGGAGTGCAGTGGCACTATCGCAGTTAGCCTCAACTTCCCGGACTCAGGCCTTTCATTCCCCTCAGACTCCGGAGTAGCTGGGACTATAGGTGTGCACCATCACACTCTGCTAGCTTTTTAAATTTTTTGTGCAAATGAGGTCTCGCTGTGTTGCCCAAGTTGGTCTCAAACTCCTGGGCTCAAGCGATCTCCCCATCTCAGCCTCCCAGAATGCTGGGATTACAGGTGTGAGTGCCTGGCCAGGAGTATCATTAAGAGATCAAAAAGAGGCCAGGCACGGTGGCTCACATCTGTAATCCCAGCACTCTGGAAGACTGAGGCGGGAGGATCACTTGAGCTCAGGGGTTCGAGACCAGCCTGGGCAATGCAGTGAGGCCTCATCTCTACAAAAAATAATAATGAAAAAAAATGGGTACACTCCTGTGGAAGGTGGACAGGATTAGTCAACTGTGAATTTCGAGTTTCCTCCATTTTCCTCCCTAATCCCCTTAGTGAGATGATGTGTTTCCCATCCCTAGTCTGTCTTAATGCTGCTTGGAGGTGAGTGGGGTGTGAAGGCATAGAGCTAGAACAGTCTTTGGGTCTGGGCCTCACATTCTCGAAGAGACTCAAGTTTAGACCCAGATCTCCAAACGAGGTCATATATTCAAGAACAGCAATAGAATGATCAGGATGGAGCATTTAAACTATACTAGAAATCTGGCCTCCTCTCACTCTTTGAGGCAAACCCTGAAAGACTAAAAAGAAGAAAAAGAAAGTGGCCTGGATTTTATTCTCCTTTGGAGAGTCCTGGTTCCACCACCCTCCTCCCTGCCCTCGTTCCTGCCCCTCCATACAACTTTTCTCTACCCCCCTGTTTATCGAGGCTACCTCTTTCTTGTTTCTTTCCCCCTCTGTCCTCCCTCTGAGATGAGGTCAGTGTCTTATGTCCCTTCAGCAGCTCCGTCAACAAAGTCCTGTCATTTTTTTCCCTCCAGATTTAGGATGCCTCTTGTCAATTCAACCTGTTCCTCTGAGCTTTGTTTTTCAATCTCTTCTCAAACTTAAACTCAGACCCTTCTTCCCTGAGATGGAGATGAGGCCCTGAACAAGATGACCAAAGCTGGAAATACTTTTTGGCTCAGGGAGCAAGATGAGGAGGAAAGACAGCAGGGTCTTGATTCGCCACAAAGCCCTGGGTGAACTGTGGTGACTGAAGTTCCTTAACTAGTCAGAGACTCGCTATCAACGTATGCTCTGACCTCCACTGCCCTTTTTGAAACCATTGTGGTTGTTTTGTTTGTTTTCTTTTTGTTTCATTTTATTTTGGTCTTTGTGTGTATGTATTGGGGTCTCACTCTGTCACCCAAGCTGGAGTGCTGTGGCACCATCACAGCTCACCACAGCCTTGAACTATTGGGCACAGACTGTCCTTCCACCTCAGCCTCCTGAGTAGCTGGGACTACAGGCACAGACCGTCACACATGGCTAATTTTTGGGTTTTTTGTAGAGACAGGGTCGTGCTATGTTGCTCAGGCTGGAACTCCTGGGTTCAAGCAATTCTCCCGCTTCAGCCTCCCAAAGTGCTGGGATTACAGCTACCGCATCCAGCCCTTTTTGAAACTATTGTTGAAAAATGTTGCCACATGTCACATAAAAAAGAGCCCAGGTCTTGGAGTCAGATGGCGAGGACCTGAAGCTGCTGTTTCCCAGCTTGCTGGCCCAGGACAAGTTGCTTGGTTTCTCTGAGTCTCAGCTTTGTCATCTGTACTCTGAGAATAATAATGGTGCCCTCCTCACATGTAAGCATTCAATGTAGTGACATCAGCAAAGCAGTTCACCCAGTACTTGGCACAGGGTAGGTATTCCATGATTGGTGGATGCTGCTGTTGGGTGCTCGCTCTCCAGGCCTGGCAAACTTGGAGCTATAAGTGTGTGTTTCTAGATATTTTCTGGATGTCTGCATAATTTTTTTTTTTTTGAGCTGGTCTCACTCCATCACCCAGGCTGGAGTGCAGTAGCATGCTCATGGCCACCCCAGAGTCGACCCACTGGGTGCTGGTGATCCTTCTGCCTCAGCCTTCCAAGTAGCTGGAACTGCAGACGCATTTTACCACACCCAGCTAATTTTTTTTTTTACTTATTGTAGAGATGAGGTGTTGCCAAGTTGCCAGGGCTGGTCTCAAACCCACAGGCTTAGACAATCCACTCACCTCCGCCTCCCAAAGTGTTGGGATTACAGGCTGAGCCACTGAACCTTGCCTAACTACATAATTTTTCAACGAGGATGCCTTCAGGTCCCTTGGAGACTGGAGATGCTACACCTGGGGGGTTCTGATCTATCTCAGAGGCTGAGCCTGTGTCCCTGAGTCTGTGCTTCTCATACTTTAGAGAGCCTAAGAATGATCTGGAAATGTGTTAAAATGCATGTATCTGGGCTTGACCCCCAGAGATGCTGACTCACTGAGGCTAGAACGGGGCCCTGCAACTTCACCTTGCCCCATGGAGTTCTGAAGCCAGGGTCAGAGGATCATGCTAAGTGGGTGTCTCAGAGGCTCACATGCACACAGCGCTCATACCAGCTTTTTCCACTCCTAAGCATGCTTGTCTTGCCAACCCTTCCTGAACTTGTTTGTCTTTGGACTCTGCTCAGCTCTGATGTCTCTCTGTCCACTGTGGTCAACCCCAGGGCAGCACCCTCTTCGTCTCTGGTCCTCACCCTCAGCTATTGTCTCTGGTTCACAGCTAAGATTCTTTTTTTTTCCTCCTCCTCCTTCTTTTATTTATTTTTTTTGGGATGCATCAGTAGATGAAAACTAAGCTTCTAGAACACTTTGGCCTGCCTGAGGTTTGAGGCTTAGTTCTGCATTCTTGCAAGGTGACGCTGACATTCCTGTGACCTCCACACACCTGGGATGGCAGAAGTAAGGCTCCTCTGTGTAGGCTGTCATCTACTGTCCTTTCCTGTCTCTCCTTTATGCCTCTGGTACCAGCTGCCCCTTTGGCTTCCAATGAAGTAGATAATGTTGGAAGACAGCAAGTGTGCCATTTTGAACTTGAATCATGATTGAAACACAACAGAAATGTGAAGTGTAGACAACATACTGAATGCTCATTGTTCCTAAAACGTATGCTGAAAATTAGTTTTTTTTATTTCAGTTTTATTTTATTTTTATTTGAGTCAAGGTCTCCCTCTGTTGCCCAGGCTGGAGTGCACTAGCACTATCATAGCTCACTGCAGTCTCAACCTCCTGGGCTCAGGCGATCCTTCCACCTCAGCCTCCCAAGTAGCTGGGACTACAGGTGCATGCCACCATGGCCAGCTAATTTTTTCATTTTTATTTTTCATTATATTTTTTGAGTCAGGGTCGCACTCTGTCACCCAGGCTGGAGTGCAGTGGCACACTCACAGCTCACCATAGCCTCGACCTCCTGGGCTCAGGCAATCCTTCCACCTCAGCCTCCCACATGGCTGGGATTACAAGTGCATGCCACCACGCCCTGCTGATTTTTTTTTTTTATTTTTTTATTGAGTTGGCGTCTCACTACGTCACCCAGACTGGAGTGCAGCCTCGACCTGCTGGGCTCCGGCGATCCTTCCACCTCAGCCTTCTGAGTAGCTGGAACTACAGGCATGCGCTACCACGCCCGGCTAATTTTTTTTTTTTTGATTTATTGTAGAGATGAGGTTTTGCCTGCCCAGGCGGGTCTCGAACCTGCAGGCTCAGGCAATCCACTCACCTCAGCCTCCCAAGGCTGAGCCACCAAGCCCGGCTGATTTTTTAACTTTTTTGTAGAGATGCAGTCTCGCTATATTTCCCAGGCTGATTATTTCCATTTAAAATCCATCTCATATGAATTGGTTCACTGTGGGGTCTTCTACCCCCCACTAAATGATGAGGAATCGGAAATAAGTGTTTCAGTTTCTATCTGGATTCTGGATATTTAGTGCTTGTTGCTTCCTGAGTGGGACATCACACAACTCTTTAAACTCACATCCTCCTGCAGAACTGAACAGCAGAAAATGGCACATCGGTTAGGCTGGAAGACGCATGTTTGTCATGGTCTCTCCCCTTGGCAGTGTCTGACCCACCCTATGCTCTCCAATATTCTTTGAATGAAAGAAAGTAGGCCTATTTCTCTTCCCATGTGTTGGGCCATCTTACAACACCCTTGATGAGTAGGCAGCCAGGTTTTCTTAAATCCCTCGAGTGACTAGAAACTCACTATCCCCTGTTTAATCTGTGTGTGGCTCTAACTGGTAGAAAGTGCATTTTTATAAGTGAGGGAAAATCTGCCTCTCTGTGGCTTCCACCTCCTGGCTCCTCTTCCCATCTGGAAGGAAATAGAACAATTTCCTTCTCTCTTTTACATGATGCTCTTCACATGTTTGAAGACAGTGGTCATGTTTCTCTCCGTCTCCAAGTATTCTTTCTTGTAGTTCCTGAGGGCACTGTCTTACTTTCTTTGTGATCTTTGTCTGAATTTGCTCGTTGTCACCGCTTCCTCTTAAAGTGGGGTTACTAACAAGATAATTAACTCAATTTAGAATTGGGCAAAGGATCTGAATAGAAATTTTTCCAAGAAGATGTATGAATGGCTGTTAAGGTCATGAAATGCTCAACATTAATAGTCACTTGGGGAGATGCAAACCTAAACCACAATGATATGTTACGTCTCACTCACAAGGATGGCTAAAATAAAAAAGACAGCCAATAGCAAGTGCTGACAAGGATGTGGAACAATTGAAACCCTCATACATTGTGATGAAAATGTAAAATGGGTGTTGCCTTCTTGGATAATAGTTGGCAGTTTCACAAAATGTGAAAAGTCGTAGTTACCATAGGACATAGCAATTCTACTTCTGGCATATATCCAATAGAAATGAAGATGTGATCACACAGAGACTTGTACACGAATGCTAATAGTGGCACTGTTTATAATAGCACCACAGTAGAAACAATCCAAATGACTGTAAACTGACAAATAAAATGTGGTATGTCCATACGTTGGAATTCTATTCATCAATAAAAAGATGTGAAGTACTGATTCATGCTATAACATGGATGAACCTCAAAAACATCATGCAAGTGGAAGAATTCACATATGAAAGACTACTTATATGATTTCACTTAAATATCTAGAATAGGAAAATCTATAGAGACATAAAGATTGTGGATACATATGGTTGGGGATGCAGACAAGGGGGAGTGACTACTAATAGGTGCTGGGTTTCTTTTTGGGGATGATGAAATGTACTAAAATTAGATTGCAGTTATGGTTGCATAACTGCAATTGTGCTAAAATCCATTGACTCGTGCACTTAAAACAGGTGAATTTATGGTCTGTAATTTTATATCTCCATAATGCTCTTAGAAAATGGAGTTTCTTGAAATGAATATGGCCGTCACATTTTTCTACCGTGCAACCTAAGACCACAATCATTTTTATTTGTTGATTTATTTTTTACACTTTAAGAGCTGGGGGGGTCTCACTCTATTGCCCAGGCTGGAGTGTAATGGCACCATCATAGCTCACTGAAGCCTCAAATTCCTGGGCTCAAGTGATCCTCCTATCTCAGCCTCCCAAGTAGCTGGGACTACAGACATGAGCACCACACCTGGTTCTCCATTACCTGTTTGGGGTGTGTATTTTTCCTAAATTTTTTATTCATTTGCTTCTTATTAATGAACAAGCAAAATGTATATAGTAATATGTTCTATTATACAAAAAGGATTATATTATATAAATTGCTTGACACCTTATGCTTTTCTACTTCATAATATATCTATCAGCACATAAAAATTATACTTGTTGAATAATGTACCATTATATAGATTATTAGGATTTAATTCCTATTGGTAAATAGATGGAGACCAGTCATTTGCTATTACAAACTACACTGCAATGAACATTCTCAAATGTACGTCTCTGTCCATTAATATAATCACAACTCAATGGTAAATTCCAGTAAGTGAAATTACTGGCTAAAAGGGTATGTTTAATTAGAGTCTTCTTAGATTGTTCATTGAAAATACTTTGGGGCCGGGCTTGGTGACTCAGCCTGTAATCCCACACTTTGGGAGGCCGAGGTGAGTGAATTGCCTGAGCCCGCGGGTTCGAGACCCGCCTGGGCAACTTGGCGAGACCTCATCTCTACAATAAATTAAAAAACTAGCCGGGTGTAGTAGCGCGCGTCTGTAGTTCCAGCTACTTGGAAGGCTGAGGCGGAAGAATCGCTGGAGCCCAGCAGGTTGAGGCTGCAGTGGCCGGGAGCGGCCACTGCACTCCAGTCTGGGTGACAGAGTGAGACTCCAACTCAAAAAAAAAAAAAAAAAAAAAAAAGAAAATACGTTGGAAGGGTCCACAGTACGTTCCCAATTAATACTACCATTACTGTTGTTATGAAATGCCTGTTTTCCTTTTAAACAACATATAATTAGTTTTCCAGTCTGACAATCTTTACTTTTTAACTGAAACAATGTATTCATATGAGGGGGACCTCCTAAAACCCTTAATTTATTTGTAAAAAATTGTATATTCTTACATGTTTAAACTTCAGCCACCTTCAGAGTACTCTGTTTGATGCAATATGCCTATTGAGATGCTTCTTCCACTGCTCAAAACAGTTTTTGAACTCATCAACTTTGATGCCTTTTAGTGCTTCTGCTGTTTGTTTTGTTTTGTTTTCATCTCTTCCACATCAGCAAAACGTTTCCTTTGAGGATTTTTTTTCATTTGGAGAAACAAAAAAACAAGTCACTTGGGGTGAAATCCGGTGAATAGGGACGGTGGGTCACAGGGGTCATGCCATTTTGGGTCAAAAGCTGCTGCTCAGCGCAGTGTGGGCAAGTGTGCTCATAAATCAACCATCATGAAATGGGCAAAGGTGTTGAAAGAATTTCCAAGAAAACATTCCCTGAAGCTGAATGCAGCCTCTCACAATGATGCTAGCTGGTACACTAATGCCGATTTGTTCCTAGAACAGTTACCTAACGGGGGAAGCCTGTATTACAAGGGGCCTGCCCTCCAAATGATAGTTCCAGTTTTCTTTGGGTCTCCCCCTTGTATATATTTAAGCGAATTATTGATCAAATTTTGGCTTAAATCTATGATCTTATTTTATGCTATTTGTGCTGCTTGCTCTATTTTATTTCCTCTTCTTTCTTGATTGTTCTTGGATTTTTTTTTAATTTTCCAATTTTTCTCTGTTATGTTGAAAATTATAAACGGTATTTCTTTTATTTCAGTTTGCTATAAAAGTAATAACCTGTATCTTTGACTTATTAAAGTCTAATGTCAGTCAATATCTTCCTAGACCATTCACAACCTTAAAATATTTTATTTTTGTTTAATCCCCTCTTGATATATACTATTGGCATACATTTTAATTATATGTAAATTTATTAATTCAACATATTATTGTTGTTTTACACAGTTTTTGTGTATCTTAAAATGTCTTTATTTGTCTTTCATTCTGGAGACAATATTTTTCCTGGATTTAGAACGCTAGGTTGGCAGTTACTTTCTTTCAACATCCTGTTGCTAACTTACTATTCGCCTGGTTTTCATTATCTCTGGAGAGGAGTCAACTGGCAATCTAACAATTGCTCTTTTGAAGTTAATCTACTTTTAAAATTTAGACTGTTTAGAGATTTTTTTTTCTTGTCTTTGGTTTACAGTTTTATAGGATGTGCTTAGGCCTGGATTTATTTTTATTTGTCCTGTTCAATATGTGTTTGACTTTTTCAGTTTATAGATTTATGTCTTTCACCAATTTTAGAAAATTCTCATCTGTAGTCTCTTCAAAATTTTGCTTCAGCCCATTTTTGCTCTCCTGGTTGTGTGCCAACTTTAAAAAAATTGGCCTTTCACTATGTCCTCTAGTTTCTTAGCCTCTCTTCTACATTTTCCATCCTTTGTCTCTCTCAGCTGCATTATAAATAGTGTCCTCTGATCTGTCTTTAAGGCCAAAATTCTTTTTTAAACTGAATCTAATATGTTTAACTAACTTTGAGGGCTCTGAGTTTTAGGCTTGAAAATTCTTGAATTTTATTTGGTTCTTTTTCAAATCTGTTCTGTTGAATTTTTTTTTTTTTTGAGTTGGAGTCTCACTCCGTCACCCAGGTTGGAGTGCAGTGGCATACTCACAGCCACCCCAGTGTTGACCTGCTGGGTTCGGGTGATTCTTCTGTCTCAGTTTTCCAAGTAACTGGAACTACAGGCATGCACTACCACGCCTGACTAATTTTTTTGATTTATTGTAGAGACAAGTTCTCACCATGTTGCCCAGGCTGGTCTTGAACCCACGGTCTCAGGCAATCCTCTCACCACAGCCTTCCAAAGTTATGTTGATTTTTATAGTTCCCAGTTCCCTACCAACATTTTAAACTTTTTTTCATAAAATTTGCCATTTTGACCATTTTAGTGCACAATTCAGTGGCATTAAATAAATTTACAGTGTTGTACAACCATCATGACTATTTATTTCCAAAACTTTTTCATCGCACAAAACAGAAACTCGGTTACCATTAAGCAATCATCCCCCAATTCCTCATTCCAAGCTTCCTTCAGGCCCTGGCAACCACCATTCCATTTTCTGTGTTTATGAATTTGCCTATTCTAGGTATTACATATATGCAGAATCATACAATAGTTGTCTTCCTGTATAGGGCTTATTTCACATAGAATATGTGTTTAAGTTTCATCTGTATTGTAGCATGTATCAGAATTTTATTTCTTTTTAATAATATTTCTGAGTAATATTCTATTATTTGTACATTCCACCTTTTGTCTGTCCATTAATCTATTGTTAGATACTGTAGTTGTTTTCATCTTTTGGTTATTGTGAATAATATTGCAGTAAACACTGGCCTACAAGTATCTGTTTGAGTTCCTGTTTTCCATTTTAAAAAAATATACCTAAGAGTAGAACTGCTGGATCAAATGGTAATTCTCTGCTTAGCTTTTTGAGGAACGATTGTACTGTTTTCCTCAATGGCCGCACAATTTTACAGTTCCACCGGCAATGTATGAGTGCTCCAATTTTTCTACATACTCAGCAACACTTGGTATTTTCCTTTTAAAAAAATTATAGCCATCCAAGAGAAAAAACTTAAGAAAATTAATTTATAACTATGTTATTCTTAATAAAATTGCTCTGTTCAGCCAAAAAAAAATTATAGTCATCCTTGTAAGTATGAAGCGGTATCCTATGGTTTTGATTTGCCTTTGCCAAATGAATAACAATGTTGACCATCTTTTCATAGGCTTATTGCCCATTTGTATATCTTCTTTGTATAAATGTCCATTCGAGTTTTTTGTCCAATTTTAAATTGGGTAGTTAATCTTTTTTTTTTTTTTTTCTTGCGTTGGAGTCTCACTCTGTTACCCAGACTGCAGTGCAGTGGTACATTCATGGCTCACTGCAGCCTTGTTCTCCTGGGCTTAAGCAATCCTCTAGCCTCGGCCTCCTGAGTAGCTGGGACTATAGGTCTGTGCCACCATGCCCAGCTAATTTTTTGATTTTTTTTGTAGAGACAATGTCTCTCTATGTTTCCCAGGCTGGTCCTGAACTCCTGGGCTCAAACGATCCTCCTCCCTCAGCCTCCAGACATGCTGGGATTCCAGGCGTGAGCCACTGTGCCTGACCAAAGATTATTTACCTTTTTGCTTTAGAGTTATAGGAGTTCTTTATGTATTCCAGATACTGATAATTCCTTATCAGATACATAACTTGCAAATATTTTCCCCCATTCTGTAGGTCGTCTTTTTACTTTTTTCATAATGTCCTTTGCACAAAAGTTTTTAATTTTGATGAAGTCCAGTTCATCTATTTTGTTGTTTTGTTTCTCATGCTCTCTTTTTCATATCAAAGGATCCAAGGTTATGAAGATATACCCCTATGTTTCTCTTTCAGTGTGCTTTGCTTTCGTTTTATATTTAGGTTATTATTCATTTTCAGCTTTCTAAAATATGTAATATGAGGTAGGGGTCCAGTTTCACTCTTTTGTATGTGGAAATTCAGTTGTCCCAATACCATTTATTGAAGAGACTATTTTTCTCTCATTAAATGGACTTGAAACTCAGGATTAACTTTATTTACTTGAAAATGCTAGGATTCTTGTCAGAAAATTTAATTACTTTAGGTCTTTTTGAATCTGTTTTTGCTGTCCTTTGTCTCTACTGGTTCTTACTCATGTCTTAACTTTTTGTATGTCTAGTTGTTTTTGATTGATGGAGATTACGGCATTAGAAAATTTGTTTGTAGGAATAATTTGAGGCTGAGAATCACGTGATCTTCTCCAGAAAACTTACATTTGCTTCTGACAGGCATCTTTTTAAAATTATTATTATTTTATTTAAACTTTTTTTTTTTTTGAGTTGGAGTCTCACTGTCACCCAGACTGGAGTGCAGTGCCACGCTCCTGGCCACCGCAGCCTTGACCTGCTGGGCTCTGGCGATCCTTCCACCTCAACCTTTCAAGTAGCCAGAACTACAGGTGCACGCTACCACACCCGGCTAATTTTTGATTTATTGTAGAAAGGTCTTGCCAAGTTGCCCGGGCGGGTCTCAAACCCACGGGTTCAGGCAATCCACTTGCCTCGGCCTCCCAAAGTGCTGGGATTACAGATTGAGCCACCAAGCCCGGCCTTTATTTAAACTTTTAGTTTTTTTATTTTAAAGATGTGGGGTACAATTCAGGGTTAGGCATACAAATGTTCATTATGCATGTACCCTTGTTGATGAGGTGTGTGCCCTCCTTCCCCAGGCAGATTCCCACTATTGCCAATCCCACTTCCCCACGTCCTCCCGACATTTTCCCGCTACTGCCAATCCTTTTCTTACAGTATTATGATAATTGTTCAAGGTCCACTTATGAGTGAGAACATGTGATACTCAGTTCTTTATTTCTGTGAAAGATCACTCAGTATTATAGACTGTAAGTCCATCCAGGTTGCTGTGAAGTTCATGATTTTGTTCTTTTTTATGACTGCATAATATTCCATCATGTTTCTGTACCACATTTTTTTTTTATCAAGTCCTCTTTTGATGGGCAGCATGGTTGGTTCCATGTTTTTGCCACTGTGAACAATGCTGTGATAAACATATGTGTGCAGGTATCTTTTTTAGAGAGTGACTTGAGTTCTCACAGGAATATTTTCTGTATGGGGATTGTGGGGTCGTATGGAAGGTCGATTTTTAGATCGTCTAGAAATTGCCACACTGTTTTCCACAGAGGCTATACTAGTTTATACTCCTACCAACAGTGTAGAAGTATTTCCTTTTCTCCACATCCTCTCCAGCATCTGTTGTTTTTTGAGTTATTGGTGATGGCCATCCTGACTAGAGTTAGGTGGTATCTCAGTGTGGTTTTAATTTATCTGTTGACTGCTTGTATATCTTATATCTTTTGCCTGTTTTGTAATGGGGCTGTTTGTTTTCTTCATTTTGGCACTTTTGAGTTCCTTGTACATCCTAGATGTTAGGTCTGTGTCAGACATACAGTTGACAAATATTTTTTCCCAGTCTGTGGGCTGTCTCCACGTTCTCTTGATGGTTTCCTTGGCTTTGCAGAAGCTTGTCAGTTTGATGAGGTCCCACTTGTCTATCTTATCTCTTATGACATGGGCACTTGGGGTTTTGATCAGGAATTGGTTGCCAGTTCCAATTTTCATAAGGGTGTTTCCTGCATTTTCTAAGGTTCTCATAGTTTGAGGTTTTACATTTAAGTCTTTGATCGATTTAGAGTTGATTTTTGTGTATGGTGATAGGTAGGGATCTTGTTTTAATCTTCTGCATGTAGTCAGATTATTTTCCCAGCACCATTTACTGAATAGGTTCTCCTTTCCCCAATCGTTGGTGGTGAAGGCTTTGTCGAAGATAAGTTCGTTGAGAAATTAAGGTTTTGCTTCTGGAATCTCTATCTCGTTCCATTGGTCTATATGCCTGTCCTTGTACTAATACCAGGCTGTTTTGATTATTGTAGCTTTATAATTGAGTTTAAAGTCTGGGAGTGTGATACCTCTTGCTTTTTTTTTTTTTTTTGCTGAGTATGGTTTTGGCTACTTGTGGTCATTTATGTTTCCATATGAATTCCTGTATTGTGGTTTCCAGTTCTGAGAATAATGCTGCTGGTAATTTAATGGATATTGCATTTAATCTGTAGATTGCCTTGGGTAGGATGACCGTCTTAACAATGTTGATTCTTTCAATCCATGAACATGGAATATTTTTCCATTTATTTGTGTCATCTTTGATTTCTTTGAGCAGTGTTTTGTAGTTATCATTGTAAAGGTCTTTCATGTCTCTGGTTAGAGGTATTTGATTTTTTTTCTGGCTATTGTGAATGGGATTGTGCTTTTTATTTGGGTTTCTGTTTGTTGATTGTTGGTACATAGAAATGCGACTGTCTTTTGCACTTTGATTTTATACCCTGAGATTTTGCCAAAGTCCTTTATCAGTGCAAGGAGGTTTTTGACAGATTCTCTTGGGTTTTTGAGGTATAAAATCATGTCATCTGCAAAGAGGGATAACTTGGCTTCCTCTTTTCCTATTTGGATACCCCAATCTCCTTCTCTTGTCCAATTGCTCTAGCTAGGACTTCCAAAACTTATGTTGAAAAGGAGAGGTAAGAGTGGGCATCCTTGTCTTGTTCTGGTTTTCAGGGGTAATGGTTCCAACTTCTGTCTGTTTAGCAGTGTGCTGGCTTGTGGGTTTTTTGTAGATGGTTCTTACTATTTTGAGATATGTTCTATCTATGCCTACATGTTCAAGGGTTTTTATCAAGAAGGGGTGCTGGATTTTATCAAAAGCTTTTTCTGCATCTAATGATATAATCATGTAGTTTTTGTTTTTATGTCTGTTGGTGTATTAATTACATTTATGGTCTTATGAATGTTGAACCAGCCCTGCATTCCAGGGATGATGCCTACTTGGTCATGGTGGATGATTTTTGAAATGTGTTGTTGAATCTGATTTGCTAGGATCTTGTTGAGAATTTTAGCATCTATGTTTATCAAGGATATTAGCCTTTTTCATTGTTGAATCTTTACCTGGTTTGGGTATCAATGTGATGTTAGCTTCGTAAAATGATTTGGGGAGAGTTCTATCTTTCTCAATCGGGTATCTTTTTTAATGCTAGTTCAAGACTTTAAGTTCCATGAATTACTCAGTTAACCTGGAGCCAGGTTAAAAGTTCATGTACGAATAGAATTACTACTGGTTCACCCTTTCTCTGAGGGTATAGCCTTTTTTTGTCCTGGCTTATACTGGGTAGTGGTTATCAAAGTCCCTACCTGATAAGTCCTAGGGCTTGATGCTTTTCCTTGAGCTCCAAGAGGCAGCTGAAATCACAGCTCGATTTTGCAGATATTCCTTCCAGATTGGAAAATGATTCCAAGACAAAAGCAACTTTGAGTTCTAGACTTACCTCTATTGGTTAGGAAATTATTTAATTTTAGGTCTACTAATCTTAAATTATTTTATTAGCTCTTGATATTTTAAGAAATACTTTTAAATATCTTGCTCACTTTTTGTGTGTCTAATGTAGGATGATTGGTCCAAATTACCTAATCAGATTATGAGACCTGACTGTCCTTGAAAATGTTTATTTCCCCAATAGCCGTTCCAATGTTTTTTAGAAAATTTATTAATAACACAATTTTCTTCAAAACAAAAATGAACAGAACAAAAATTAAAGTTACATTTAATTTCTACAATAAGACACTCATGGTTCCTCTTATAACATGAAATGCTTTATTTACAATGTAAAAAGTTTACTGCCTGATATGTGATATATTTAAACTGGAAGAAAGTAGTCCGAGGGTGATTTTATGTTTGCCTACAAAGAGTCGAAGAACTGTCATTGGAAGAGGCAATAGTCTTGTTCTATGTGATTCTATAAGGCAGATTTAGGACTGTGAATGGAAATTTCATAAATTTATTGCTATCTCACAAAAGAAAGGCATTACTAGAATAATTTACACTGGTGAATATTGTTGTAGAGAGTAGGATTTTTGTCATCTAGCATTCATTTGTTCTGTTTTTTTCACTTGGATTGATTTCTTTGATACCTCTTTTCTGCTATTTATTTATTTATTTATTTGTTTGTTTATTGATAGAGACAGGATCTCACTCTGTCACCCAGGCTGATCTCGAACTCCTGGGCTCAAGCGATCCTCCTGCCTTGGTCTCCCAAAGAGCTGAGATTACAGGCAAGAGCCACTGTGCCTACCTTTTCTCATTATTTGTAGTTCCCTAAGAACTGACTCATCCAACGATGGCCTGAGAACTGAGCCTGGAAAATCGGAGTACTGCATCACCTTACCACATTCTCCACAATGGTGACTGGGTACAAGGCCCAAATTAGGCCAATAGGAACCAAAAAGACACAAAATGTCCAAGACTTTTGTTTGAGTTATCCAGGATGTTGTTCTTTTCCTGCTGACCCCAAAGAAGAGAATGGAAGACTACAATTGCCATTGTGCTGTCACACTGAGAGAGCCTCTTTGAGACCTAGTGATGCTCAGATAAAGGAATAAAAACCAGACCCTGGTGACATTGGTTGAGTCTTGATCATACCAAGACTTTAGTCTATGCCTTATGATCCAAGATGGTACATAGTTTAAGATATGAGTAAATGAGTTCCTATTTGGTTGAGTTTTCTGCCATTTGAAAGGAAAGAGTTTTAACTAAAATGGGTAGGACTTCCCATTCACAGAAGTACTCATACAGAAGAGGATGACCAGCCTTCAGAGGAAGGGGATCTCCAAATTACGAGAAGGTTGACTTTGAGGAGTTCCAACTCTAAGTTCTTGGCTTCTCCAAAACTTTCTTTTATTTTGCTTCTGTTCTGCCCAGTAGACTTGGTAGCTTCAAAGAGACTCCAAGAACACCGGAGTGGCCATTCCTCAGGATCAGATGATATTAAAGTTAATATATGTCCAAGCCTGGGAAGCACATTCAGTGGAGAAATCCATAATGTTTAATCTGGGAATGAATGATTTATAGAGAGCTGGATTATTCACTTTGCACGAAATGAAGTTATCTTTTCTAGCCCAAACAAGGTTTCCTGACAGGATTTGCGTCATAGCCGTGGCTGAGTAATGAGTTTCTTTGCCAGGATAAATTATTGATTAGACCTTTGTATCATCTGCCTAGCAGATGAAGGAAAACTGTTTAATTTTAAAGATGATCATATTGAGACATATATGCACAAAAGAAGTTTTGAGTACTGTACTTTAACTCTCCATCATTTAATCATCTCATGAATATTTATGGAAAGTGGATCTGAGTTATATCACAGAGTTGGGTTATTTTTAGGCCAATATAAGTAATATTCTCCATCTGCAAATTTAAACATTTTCTCTCTTTTTGTTATAATTATATATGTTTTAGGTCCAGATGTTTAATTTATTTTTAAATATGAGAAAATTTCTTTTCAAATCATCTGAAATCACAAGTACTTAATAATGATGACTTACATTTGCATGATGGCTTAATTTTGCAAAATGTTTTCACCTCTATTTCCTCAATGTATAATAGTTATTAGCAGTTAGCATGTACCAAGTATTTTGCTAGGAATGTTATGTGGATTATATTATTTAATTTGCATAAAATCCTACAAACTAGCTATATTATCATTTCGATTTTGTAGACAAAGAGGCAGTATTAGGAGGGTAACTAGCTTTCTCAGAGATGCTCACAGAGCCAAGGCTTAAACACAAGTGCTGTGATTCAGAGCCCATGTCTTTTACCCCTATTCTAGACAATCTCTGCAAATTCTGCATTTAGTGAAAATTCAATATGGCTGCTTGTGTGGGAATCTAGAATTCTACTAGTAATTTTGTGAAGTCGTTGCATTATTGCCTTCATTTATCAGAGAAGGGAAGTCAGACAGAGATAAAATGACATGACGAGGGATCACATCTCTTTATTTTGGGCCACAATTTGTTTCTTCACCAAGAGGAACCAAAGTGTTACCACCAGATTAGATAACACTTTCCTTGGGTCCCTTCACAATACCTTACATAGGTATGGTAATACATTTTAAACAATAAGTGTAAGTATAAAAAAATCAAAATTATCTGAGTCAGCCAGACTCTAAATCTGCAACCAGGTGGGATGTAAGGAAAGTAACTTTCAGTCATTTTTGGAGGGTCCCCTCACCTTCCCAGGGGTCACATCCAAGTTTTAGAGATATAAGTTGCGGGGAAAAAAAATGGTGGAAGGTCTCCATTTTTCAGTCCTTCATGACCTCCACTGAAATCTCCATTACCAAGCCAGAGATGGGAGGGTGCGGTCTCTTGAATATACATGTTTCTGTTGCTTTTGTGCCGAGCTTAGAGCTTAGGTGGAATCTTCAATGACTACAGTTCAGTCCCCTTAGTCTCCCCAGGCAGCCATTTTCTTCTACAAGACCTGGTCA
The DNA here is from genome assembly GCA_963574415.1 of Tarsius wallacei. Lineage (NCBI taxonomy): Eukaryota > Metazoa > Chordata > Mammalia > Primates > Tarsiidae > Tarsius > Tarsius wallacei. Next base: position 21,231 of record CAUYQG010131615.1, read on the forward strand.
TCATGTCTTAAGTACCATGCTGGCAAAAGTCTCTAACACCTTGCAGATCATTTCCATTCCTTCCATTCTTGGGGCATCTCCTCTTTTTTCTGTTGTGTCAACAGCACTCCCCCCCTCTAATCTTTCTGCCATTCCTCAAGTTTGCCAAGGAGTAGAAGGTCCTAGAAAACAAAAGCCTCAGTGTAAAAGTTGATCATAGACATTGGGCCATTCTTGTCCTATCCAAATAAATCAGAATAGAGGGGCTGGAGGAAAAGTACTCAGGGTATATAACATTGCTCCAGAAATGTGATTTTCGACAAGTCCAGCAACTAAAACTGCCTGTTGTAACCCGAAACCAGTTTTACCTGTTGTGGTTGAGATAATGTGCTGCAACTCTAGAACTAATTTTGACCACCACCATCCCCCACCAACTGGAGCCTGCCAACTTCCCAGAGTTTTACTAATACCAATGAACTTTCTCTCAGCACCACATATAACATTCCTCTTTTTTTATAGACCAACCCCCCAGCCCCGGCCTTCTCTCTTGGATCTTCAGACACAGATGACCACTCAGTCTGCATGTGTGCTTCAAATTGCAATTCTCTCTTTGCAGATAAAACCTTAAATTTAGAGATTTGTTTCTACATTTTTATTTTGACTTGGACACCTGTGTTCTGAGCACGGTTTCTGCTTTTGGCTTTGTACCACAAATCTCCCCAGAGGCATGGGAGCATGGAGGTCTCACTCCCTCATCTGGATAGCGTGGTGAGACAGGAAGAGCAAAACATTAACTAACATCTCAAAAATTCATCCTGACACATAATACTTCCCTTTCAGTTCCCTTTCAATGAAGAAAACCAGCAAAACGCTCATGATTGAATCCTGCTCTCTCCTGCTCTTTCTTTGGAACAGTGGTTTCAAGTGCAGGCGCTACTCTTTAAAGGGAATGTGAACCTACTAAAAAGATTTTAAATGTTGGAAGAACTGGGATGCTGGGTTGAGGAACAGTAATTGGAAGGCTACTCTGAAGAAGAGGGTACCGTGGGGCTTTATGAGGAAGAACTCATCCGGTGGGGAGAAGTGACCCAAAGGCAGATCTGTGATCCATAAACTGATGGAACTTTCTAGAGAGCAGGCGGAGAGATACTGGTTGCCACAGAGGTCATTGTTTTCCTGACAATGGGATAGTCAAACAGAGACTGAAAGATAATGTGTCAGGGTATTGTAAAGGGGATAGATAGTTAAATATTATTGGGGGTATGTGATCTTTTTTTTATTTAGTCAATATTTTTTATTTTGATACTGTGGGGTACAGTTAAGGGTTAGGTATACAAATATGCATCATTCAGGCACCTGTTGATAAGGGGTATCTCCCCATCCCCAGACATATATTGACTACCATTAATCCCACCTCCCTTCCCCCGCCCCATAATTTCCCACCACTGTCAATCCTTTTCTTAAAGTATTACAGTAGATGTTCAAGGTCTACTATATGAGTGAGAACATGTGATACTCAGATCTTTGTTTCTGTGAGAAGTTACTCAGTATTATAGACTCTAGTTCCATCCAGGTTGCTGCGATCTTTAAGTAGACTTTTTAACCCTGGGATCCTATGGTAAGAATACTCAGCTATGCATAGAGCCACTGTGGGGTGTGGAAAACTAAGACGGCTAACACTATTTGACAAATACCAAGAAGGTGAACTATTTGTCTTCATAATGTCTGGCTCACTCGCTCTCCTTCCTTCTTCTCTCTTCCTATCTTTCTCCTTCCTTTCCTCCTCACCTTCCTTCCCCTCCTTCCTTCCCCCTCCCTCTCTCTCCCTCTCCCCCACAGCTCCCCATGAGTATGAGTGATCCCTCTTTCTGAGAAAGAGCCTGCAAGCCTGATGGAAGCTTAGACTTCCAGGCACCCATGTCTGAGAGGACTCCCTGAAGACAGAGTCCAGGAAATGCAGAGCAGCTGGCTTCTAGGTAAACGTGAGGTCTTCTGCAGAGTGAAGGGCTGCTAAACATGACCAAGAAAGCTAAAAGAATCAAAGCTCAAGGCAGGGCTCTGGCAAGAAAGAGCTTGTCTACTCCAAGGGTCAGTGAAGGGGAGAAACTGGAGGACGTTTTTATCTGGGATCTGGAGACCTCACAGCAGAGCCTGTTCTCATGAATAGACGGGAGATGGTCACACTGCTCAGGAGGGTGCTTAGAGGATGTCCTCGTTGGGTTATATGTGGGTAAAGGGAGATCTGGAAAGCACAAGGAACTTGCCTGCCACCGATGGAGATGAAACTTGGAGCAGAGCCTTTGTTGCGGCCCTCTCCCCTTGACCAAGGGTGAGCTGGGAAAGCCGGGTGCCTCCAAAGAAGCATCTTCCCAAAGCGTGAGTGTCATGCCAAGATTGAGGAACCTAATATGTTTGGAACATGTTACAAGGCCAGGCTGAAATGGGAGGGGCTCTGCATCCCTGCTTATTCCTCCTCGGTGCTACTCAACATTAGGGCTCCTTCAGTTTTCTCTGCATACAAATCACCTGGGGATCTGGCTAAAATGCAGATTCTGGTTCTGCAGGTCTGGGCGGGGCCCGTGATTCTGCATTTTTTTTCTTTTCTTTTTTTTTTTTGAGTTGGAGTCTCACTCTGTCACCCAGACTGGAGCGCAGTGGCCGCTCCCGGCCACCACAGCCTCGACCTGCTGGGCTCCGGCGATCCTTCCGCCTCCGCCTTCGGAGTAGCCGGAATTACAGGCGTGCGCTACCATGCCCGGCTAATTTTTTGATTAACTGCAGAGATGAGGTCTCGCCAAGTTGCCCAGGCGGGTCTTGAACCCGCGGGCTCAGGCAATCCATTCACTCCGGCCTCCCAAGGCGCGGGATTACAGGCTGAGCCACCGAGCCCGGCCTGATTCTGCATTTCTAACACACTTTCAGATGCTGCTACAGCACGCACATGATTTCTGAGGGCCGGGGTGCAGCGCTAGAGACTAGACTCATCCGTGAGTCCTCGGCCACTCCCAGAACTTGCTGACCACCTTCTGCCTCCAGTGGCCTGCACCTTGTGGATGCACCTGGGACCGGGCCTCACAGATCCCCTGTGAATTCATGATAGGGAGAGTGAGATTGGAGTTGCCATTTTCAGCCCTGTTCTCTTTCTGCGTAGAGAGAACAGCCCAGGTCAGAGTTTGCTTCTAAATCCCGTTTGGGTGGAAGTTCCAAAGAGGCTCCAGGTAAGGTAATTTGGCAGCAAAGACCATTGCAAATGATTCCCATTGCATTTAATTCTAAAATCTCCCAGACACAGGGGTTTGATCATCTTTGTTGAACTGGGGTTAAATCTGAGACTGAGGCTTTGGGGGCCCCCTCATTGCTCTGTAAAATCACACTGAGTGCATCAGACCTTCACACTGTGAATGCTTGCCTTCCCTCTCCTTGGCCCCCTCCGCCCTGCCAAGATAAACCTATTTGGAGCTTACAGAAATTCATTCTGAGAATTTCATTATCATTGTGCCATTCATAATTCATTATTTAACCTCTGTGGATGGCAGAAAGTACAATTTTAAACAGCCCCACTGGAGTAAAATCACAGGGTTAATAATCTCTGCTCTTGGCGTGCAGTTGGAAAAAATGGTATCCTGGTAACAAGACATTAGCAGAAAACTCGTTTTTATCAATTTCCATGAGACAGAAGAAGTTAAGGGAGTGACTGGAATAATTTTGTTGTAAGGTTCCTTTCTCCTGACTCATACGGGACTGAGGCAAAGCTACGGGCACTACATTATGGAGTTCACTTCTTATAATTTAAAAACCGTTCAGAGCTTTTTGATACAAATCTGACCATCTAAAGTCCCTTTCCTGGCTCAAATGGTAGAATGTAATGCACGTTATTTTGCATCTTCCTTCTTTATTTAACAGTGAGTATGGAGATCATGCATATCAGCGCATGGAGATCTGCCTTGTTGGTTTTTGGGGTGTGGAAGAGTGCTTGATTGCATGGAGAATCCATACTGTATTAACCAACTATTGTCAGGCATTCAGGATATCTTTATTAGCTTTAACTTGGTTTTAAGAAGCAGAGTCAGGGAGACAGAAGGAAGCTCATGGTTCCCTGAAGCCAGATAAAATGTGATCTGAGTCCAAGCTAGCCAACTCTGAGCTTTGGTGTCTCTTCTTGAGTTTTCTAGAAATTCTGAGAGAAAGACATTTCTCCCAAATTAGGGGCCCTAAAGACGTGGTAAAACTAAGAAGGGTGTTGTCATCAAGGCCCAGTGGCCCATGCTTATAATCCCAGCACTTTGGGAGGCTGAGGCAGAAGGACTGCTTGAGCCCAGGAGGTTGAGACCAGCCTGAGCAGCATAGCAAGACCTCATTTCTACAAATAAATAAAATAAATTAAAAAAAAAATTAGCCAGGCATAGTAGTGTGTGCCTGTAGTCCAGCTACTTGGGAGGTTGAGGTGGGAGGATCACCTGAGACCAAAAGGTTGAGGCTGTAGTGAACCATGGATTATACCACTGTACTCCAGCCTGGGTGACAGAGATCCTGACTCAAAATATGTGTGTGTGTGTGTGTGTATAAAATGGCTGTTGTCTTGGCAAGGGATGAACAAGCAGTGTTCACGTGTGCAGAGATGGGCTGAGAGGAGCAGCACACTGTAGATGTCTCCTGGGCTGCGGGAGGCTCCCTGCTTCAGCAGAAACGTTTATGAGCTGACGATTCCCTCACCCAGGGAGAGAGGCCAAAGGTTATCGGATCAACCTAGCAACTGGCCAGGCACCGTTGCTGAGGAAGCTGAGGATGAGGGGAAAGATTTTGCTAAATGAATGAGGCTGAGGCTTGTGTGAAGCCACTTCTTGGTTTGACTGGCTGAGCAGGCTGCTCCTAAGAGCTGCTTGTCCTTTTGTGTCTGTTTTTGCAGCAGGTTGCCTCTGTTTGCTTGTGTAGATGAATTTCCTGTTTCCAAACCTCGTATCTAGTTAAAGGGGCCTGGAGCCAGGCAGGGATGGGGTGGATTTTATCTGGTTCTCTGAGTATTTCTAACAGCTTGTTATCCATTTTCACCTTCACGTCTCACCGGCACTGGGAAGCCGATATGTTCCAAAGAGAGCATCTTGGTGTCCAGCCTCTCCCTCCAGGGCTTCCTGGTACCCACTCTTCCACACCCCCAAGGTCTTGTCAGCTTCAGGCTCTTATTAGCCCCTGTCTGTACAATCACAGCAACCTCTTCGCTGGTCTCCCGGCCTGTGGTTTTTCCCCGTGGATTCGTCAAGGACCAGTGCTTGCAGGGAGCTTTTTAAACCATAACCCCTATCAAGGCTTTTGCTCTCTCCGAAACCTGTGACGGCTCACCTTGCCCAGAGGACATGTCACTGTTCCTCAGCTGGATGCTGAGTGGGCTCTGTGAGCTGTCATGCCCCCACCCATGCTGCCTTCCCAGGCTTGGCTCCCACCATTTTCCATGAGTGGCCTCTATTCTGCCAGAATGGTCAGATTAGAGGCTTAAAGCCAGATCTTCTTCACCACATTCCTTATTTATTTTACTGCCTTTTATTTTTATTTTTTTTGAGACAAGGTCTTGCTTTGTCATCTAGGCTGGAGTGCAGTGGCAAGATCACAGCTCACTGCGGTCTCAACTTCCTGGACTTAAGCAGTCCTCCTGCCTCAGCCTCCCAAATACAGATGCACACCACCACACCAGACTAATTTTTGTATTTTTTGTAGAGATAGGCATCTCACTATGTTGCTCAGGCTGGTCTTGAACTCCTGACCTCAAATAACCCTCCTATCTTGGCCTCTCAAAGTGTTGGGATTACAGGCATGAGCCACCATGCCTGGCCCATTTCACTGCTTTTCATCTGTGATACAAAGCAAATGATTTTAAAAACAAACTCCACATTCTTAATAAACCAGAATGAATGGAGATTGCCCATTTTCTGGATTAATGACATTTTCTATATTTTAAAAATCTTATTCTTCCTTTGACCCATCTTCAAATCACAATGACCTTATCTGGATTTTGTTGTAAAAACATCTTTCCAGGTGGATGTGGTGGCTCACACCTGTAATCCTAGCACTTTGGGAGGCTGAGACAAGAGGATTGCCTGAGTTTAGGGGTTTGAGACCAGCCTGGGCAACTTGGTAAGACCTCAGCTCTATAATAAATTTAAAAATTAGCCAAATGACGTGGCGTGTGCCTGCAGTTCCAGCTACTTACAAGGTTGAGGCAAAAGGATCGCCTGAGCCCAGCAGGTTGAGGCTGCAGTGGCTGTGAGCATGCCACTGCACTCCAGCCTGGGAGACAGAGTGAGACTGACTCAAAAAAAAAAAAGAAAAATCTTTCCAAATGTTTATCTCTGTTCTCTCAGCACCTGCTAAGATGACTAAAAGAAAATTTTGTTAGAACGATGTTCTGAACCTCGCTGATCACTGAAGAAGACTGTGTAGGCTGGAAAAAGTATACACAATTATGACTGAAGTGACCTGATCATGGTCCTGACCTTGAAAGGTTTTTTTTTAGATCAGTTACCAAGGATGGACTTCTATTCTTACAGTCTGTCTCCTTCTCTGAAGAAAGAAGAGCCACCATCAGCACTTGGTTCATGGGACCCATGGGTAACCCCCAGTTCCTGTAGCCATCACACCCTGCTGTGAGAAGGAAAATGTCCGAAGAAGAGAAAGAATTTTTGAGTTAATGCTTTAAATCAAAAACAAGGGACAAGAGGTGCTCACATACATGCCACCTGCCCAAGAAGTGCCTTTCTCATGTTTGCATTTTATGATGTCTTGCCTTTTTCTTCGGCAAGATTTCTGATGACTGCTTTTCCAAAATGCATTTTCCTCTGCTCATGTGTCAAGCTTGGGGTTCTTGGGTGGTCCCAGCTGACCAGTTTCTTCAGGGGCGACTTCTCCCCTTCTCTTCCATGTGAGTCAAAGATGAATCTTAGACACCGTCAGACATTCGAGCAGTTTATTCTGGCGGCCTTCTTATGAAGTGGGAGGCTGGAGCAGGCCAGCGGCATGGCCAGGCACAGATGAGGAGTCAGAGGACCTGCTGACTGGGGAACTCCGTCTGGAGACTATCCTCAGAGTTTGGGGGAGACTTTCCCTGTCTTACACCAATATTCTGTCTGGATCAGTTACCAGGTGTATGTTTATACAGGGAGCTTAACTCTTTCTTGCAAGGGCAAACTTTGTGTTGAGAGTCATGAGTGCTGCATCTGTGCCGAGGTGGTCTTGGCTCCCGAAAATCTCCAGGCCAGGCTGCACCATGCTGCTAAATCCTGACAAGACGTTTGGGTGTGCCTTGTGGCTGTCATTAATCTTACCATGTCAAAAGGTCAATATATTATCCCTTGATACTTATTTAGACAATGGCCCAACTTGTATTTTTTTAAAAATAACTTTGGGGTCTTAAGGCTTCTTTACACACTAACATTGGTCTCAAGGGAAGACAAAAGGATTTTCTTTTGCTCAAGGATATTGATTATTTGGGTCACATGACCTGAGGCTCTCCTTTATTAATTAGTCAAAGAGTTTCGGAGCTGAGCGTATTGATGTTTATTGACATAAGCTTTGAAGACTCTCCTGTCCACACATTCTGACTAGCTTTTCAAAGTAAGTTCCTCTCCTCCTTTGCCGTCTGCAGTTTGCAACAAGGCAACCAACTTCTCCCTGCTAAGTTCCTGATTTCCTGATTGCTACCTCATGGGAGATGGAGGTGAGACCTTGGGAGGAGAAAAATGACATAGTGGCATGGACCAAGAGATGCTGCGATGCTCGAGTAAACGATGTATACACACACCGAGAGCATTTACAAATACCTCGTTGTGAAAGCTGCTCATCCTCAGAGGGGAAATAATTGAGTTGAAGATCAGTCTTACTGATTTTTGTCTGGTGAGGTTATTTGATTTGCTTCCAAGTTTTGTTGTTTTTTTTTTCACCATTGGAAAGTTTTATTTTGCCAAGACACTTCACGGGAAAGAATTGAAGTTGGGTTGGGAGTGTGGGGAAGGGAGGAATACATTTCTCCACCGGATCACTCTGCCAACCATAAGACCAGATTTATAACTCAATCCTTTCTGGGCGTTTCTCTTTGGATTTTACATTTTCCCATTGGGATACCTGATATTTATATGCAAAGTAATTTTAAAAAGTTATGACTAGCTTTAAGGCATGCCAGATAATTGCATTTTTTAGAGTCTTTTTTTTTCCTCTCATGAATTTTTTTTTCACCCTCCTTGCTAACAGTAAATTTCTGTATGCCTTTTCCTTGTTTGCAGCAAATATTTGTTGAAGAATGGATTTGGGTAAATACTTTGGGTAGCTCTCAGCTTTACAAAAAGAGGGGAGATTAAGAGGGCTTCCTGCTTAGCTGCCAGAATTTTTATAGGACTCGGGCAAGTTTCTCTAGTTCCCCTGGAAAATTATTTTCAAAAATAGAAAAGGCACTTTTTGAACTTGAAACCCACAATTGATCCTCTTTTGATGGGAGAAAAAAAAGGGGCAGATTTTTAGTTTTGTTTGAAGCGGCCCATATGATATGAAGGGACATTTTCAAACATCATGTCCCTGGACAACAAAACCATAATTGGATGTTTTAGAGAAATTAAATGGTAATTGACTCCTAATAAGTTCCTAATAACACTGCTAAAAATATGAAAAGGAAGCACTCTTCCATTTCTTTGGGATGTGCACATGTTTTTTTTCCATTTTTTCCCCTGATGGCTATTAGCTGTAAAATGGCATCTCCATGAAATTGTATTTACTGTTTTAAATGCTTTTGGCTAAGAAAGTTCTCAAATGCGACCTTAGCTTTGTTCTTCTCCCATTGTTTTAAGCTTTTAAATCAGCCTATTTCTCCTGTCTCCAATATTCTAATGCAGACAAAAGGACTCTGGGTTATGAGAGTCTTGCTATTAAAATGCAACTCCAGACCTGTTGGTCTAGCTACCAAAACCCTGAAAAAGTGACCGGGCGTCACTTGATCATTGATCATGTAGGCTTGTCTGAAGCACATCTCGAAGGAGGCAAATGCATTAAAAGAGGTTCATGAATTGCTCTGAAAATGCCATGAGAACACAGAGTCCTGAAGGCTCTGTCCTTTTTCACCTTTGTGCATTATTGATGGATCAGGTATGTGTGTGAGCGTGAGGTAGAGTCAGAGCAGATTATATGCAGGCGAGTTTTTCTGTCCTTGTTGCCAGTGACTTTACTTGAGCAGGAGAGTGCAGTACAGATACCACTGATTTCAATACAGCTCTATCTTTTCATATCTCCTCTGGAATGTAGTAATGGGATGGGATTTGGGGAGCTGTAACAGGCAGGGTATAAGCACATGAAGCCACAGTATTACTGGTAAAAACTTAGAATCACCCCACTCTAAGTAGCCATCTGGCACAAGTCATGAGAAAACATCATAAGCATTGATCCAACAGGGCTCCAAATGTTGGAAATGCTAAGATTTTTTTTTAGTAGGTGGGGTCTTACTCTGTTGCCCATGCTAGAATGCAGTAGCATAATCATGGCTCACTACAGTCTAGACCTCCTGGGTTCAAGGATCCTCCCTCCTCAGCTTCCCTAGTAGCTGGGACTGTAGGAGTGTGCCACCACGCTCAGCTAAAGTTTTTTTGTGTGTGTACAGATGGGGTCTCGCTGTGTTGCCCAGGCTAGATGCTGCTTTTGGTGTCTAGTTGGATATCTATTGTCCATGAACAAATTCAAACACGATGAGCCACTTATGGTAATGAAGACCCTCATGAATATGAAAAAGTTGCTAACTACAGTATAAGAATATATTCAGTGCAATTAAATTATAATTGGGAAGTAATTGTTTATTTTAATATGAATAACTTGGTTCTAAATTTTATAGCAGCATCAAGCTGTAGAATTGAAACCTACAGATAATAGAGCTGGAATAAAGTAGTATAAAGGTTGCTGGGACTGGATCTCCAAATCCATGACTTGAGACCCAGCCTTTAGCCCTCTCCTGTTTGTGTGACCTTGGGGAAGGCATGTCACCTCTCTGGACCTCACCTAACCCACTCCTAAAAAAGAGAGCTTGGCAAGGAGGTGCTCTTGGTTCCCCTGTGATTACTGGAGACGCATGGGCCTATGTTTTGACTGATTGCCGCAGTGAGAATAACTTGTGCTACAGGCATTTAGTGGGGACAGTAAGTGTCTTGCAATGCAGGGGACATTGAAGCACAGCGAATTAGCTCATTTAAAATGCAACATAGTGAGATCCTGTCTCTACAAAAAATACAAAAGTTAGCTGGGTATGATGGCTAGTGCCTATAATCCCAGCTACTCGGGAGAGGGGAGGAAGGATTGCTTGAGGTCAAGGCTGTGGTGAGCTGGGACCACGCTGCTGCACTCCAGCCTGGGCAACAGAGTGAGACCCTGTGTCAAAACCAATAAATAAAATAAAATATAAAATGCTAACAGTGCCCCCAGCCGAGAAACACTGTGGTGATCCTGACCTCTATTGCAGCTGTGACAGGCTCAGGAAAAAAGGGACTGAGGGCAGGAAACAAACCACCGCCAGAGAACGTCTTGATAGGTTTTTATTTATTTATTTTTTTACCAAGGTGCTTTTATAGGAAAGAAGAAAATAACGTTTTCAGCCAGCTCTGGAGTCCCTTGCTGGTCCTACTGGCCTCCAAGACATGTGTACCTCTTTCCACCCTCCTTGTGCCTGTTTTTAAGAAGCCCCTGGGGTCCTTCCTGGGGTGCATGTCACCAGAATGAAAAACCCAGCGTTCTCACTCCCCTCAGCCTGTGCCCACCTGACATGTGGAGGCTGCCCACGTGCAGGGTGGAGTGAGAAGTACAAGGTAAATAGCAGCTCCTGCCTCTGCCTGTGGCTCAGAGATTAACTTTTCCAGAACGAAATCAAATCATGTTCTGTGAAAACAGTCACCTTGGCCCCGAAGTGATGGGCTAAGAATGTTCATTTTCCTGGAAGAATAGAACAGGGATGGAAACACAGGAATCAGAGACGAGGGAAGGCTGCTCAGAAAGGCCAGTGTTCTTTTATGGACCGGGAAGTTGAGGAGGACTTAGCTGAGGTCACATAGCAAGTCGGTGACCAGAACAACACCCCAACGACTGGAGGGTTTTGTTCCAGACCTTTCCCGGGTTTCTTCTGAGCAGAGACTGATTATGGGGGAAGCCCTAACAGTAAAGGCAAAGTGTGAAGGGCCTACCAACCAGTCAGTTTCTAGTGTGCCAGCGATTAAAATTTCCCTGATGTAGGAGAAGAAAATCCCCACAGGTTTGTAGTTGGAACAGTCTTCCTGAAACCAATGGTCAGAGAAAAAAAGGCCAGATGTGGTGGCTCACACCTGTAATCCTAGTGCTTTGGGAGGCCAAAGTGAGAGGATCCTTTGAGCCCAGAAGTTTGAGACTGGAGTGAGCTATGATTGTACCATTGCACTCCAGCCTGGACGACAGAGCGAGAGAGAAGTAAACAGACGTTTATTAGCATGTATATTTCATATATTCATGGAGATACTCAGGGAATAAGTTGTTCTCAAAGGGGTGACTGTGAATTCTAGTTTACATAGTGTCTGCAACAAAGAGTGGTGCATTTTTTTTTTTTTTTTTTGAGTTGGAGTCTTACTCTGTCGCCCAAGCCAGAGTGCAGTGGCATGCTCCTGGGCATCGCAGCCTCGACCTGCTGAGCTCAAGTGGTCTTTCTGCCTCAGCCTTCCAAGTAGCTGGAACCACAGGCATGTACCAACATGCCCAGCTAATTTTTTAAATTTATTGTAGAGATAAGGTCTTGCCAAGTTGCTCAGACGGGTCTTGAATCCCTGAGCTCAGGTAATACTCTCACCTCTGCCTCCCAAA